>ML103621.1:140744-314418 GCA_003697995.1 Taxidea taxus jeffersonii | reverse complement strand
TTTTTTTTTTTTTTTAAGATTTTATTTATTTACTTGACAGAGATCACAAGTAGGCAGAGAGGAAGGCAGAGAGAGTGGAGGAAGCAGGCTCCCCTCTGAGCAGAGAGCCCGACGCGACGCGGGGCTCGATCCCAGGACCCTGAGATCATGACCCAAGCCGAAGGCAGAGGCTTTAACTCACTGAGCCACCCAGGCGCCCCTCCATCCGCTTCTTGGTAAGGGTTTTGTGATGAGTTATTTCAGGAAAGTCATGATGCTTTTTTAATAGCTTTTTAAAGAACTATCTCCATATAGTTACTGGTAATGTTCCTTTTTTCTTACTCATATTTCAGTGAGATGGATTTTTGTGATATCAGTAGCAAGAGGTTCCTGTGCGGGGTAGTGATGGGGGGCCAACACAGCTTTTCAAGTTACACAGCCCTGGCACTCCCTCTATTGCTACCAAAAGGACTATTTTCTTAAGCATGGCCCTTGTTCGCCCATCTCTCTTTTGCCTCTCATAAATGAACCTGAGTCAGGAGGGCTCTATTATCTTTTCTCCATAAACTTGCTCTCCAAGGGAATGAAACCTATGGTGATGTAAGTGCTGTATTTTTCTAGTGCTTCCTGATTTCTGCCCCTTGTCTCTACTTTCTGCACCTTCTTTGTCCTCTTCGTTTAAGCAGTTAAGCCCCATTCAGCTCCCTCTCAAAGTATATTCTATCTTTAAAGAAAGAATCGTAAAAGTTTAAAGACCTTTCAGTGCTACGTCCCTACTGGCTCTCTCCAGACCCCTCAGAGTCCTGTTAGGATATCTGCTGTATGCTTCCTGCCCCATCTTCACCTTTGGCATCACTTGCATACAAATTGGAGTTTACAGTTTTTCTGTCATGTTACTTTTCTTCATCCTCTTCTTAATCTGTGTTGTTTCAGGAGAAGTGATAAAATTCACAAGATTTTTACTGGGTTTGTTTTTACTGGTTTCTTGAACATTTCAAAAATATGAGATAACATATGGACTTATCTTTTTAATCTTTTTAGCCAAAATTGTAGACATTAGTTGAACTTCCTTGTGAGATACAAGATGATCTAAGATATTTTTAAGTACGTTTATTTGCGTAGAGAAATCAGGTTTTTAAAAACATTTCTCTTGATTAAACCTAACTTTTCTATAAATGTGTAAAGACTCTTAAATCTTAATTTTTTCCATCATAGACCTCCTTGGAGATTATGATTTTTTTAAATTGAGGCATGATTGATATGTAGGACATTATATTAGTTTCAAGTATACAATGGAATGATTCAGTATTTTTATACTTTGCAGCATGATCGCTGTAATAAGTCTAGTTTACATCTGTCACCATACTTAAAAATTCTCATGGCAAAAAAAATTTTGTAATTGAGATATAGTCTCCTAGCAACTTTCAGATATGCAGTATTATTAATTGTAGCCACCATGCTGTACTTCACATCCCTCTGACCTAATTATTTTATAGCTGGATTTGTACTGTTTGATCTCCCTTCACCCATTTGGCTCACCTCTCCACGCCTCCTCTAGCAGCCACCAGTCTGTTCTCTGTATCTATGGGCTTGGTTGCTTGTTTGTTTAGATTCCATTGTAAAAGTTTGTTTGGATTCACATGGTATTTGTCTTTTTCCTTATGACTTATTTACCATAATGCCCTTAGGGTCCATCCATATTATCAAAGATGGAAAGGTCTTATTCATTTCTATGGCTAAATATTCCATTGTGTGTGTGTGTGTGTAAGTACATAAATATAGATATACACATATATGTACACATAACACTTTCTTTTATCCATTCATTCTTTGATGAACATTAGATTGTTTCCATGTCTTGGCTACTGCAAATAATGCTTCAGTGAACACGGGGTGCACATATCTTTTTTGAATTAGTGTTTTTGTCTTCTTTAGATAAATACCCAGAAGTAGAATTGCTGGATCATACAGTAGTTCTATTTTTAGTTTTGAGGAACCTCTATACTCTTTTCCACAGTAGCTGCACAAATTTAAAATCCCCCCAAAAGAGAACAAGGCTTACCTTTTCACATTTTTGCCTGCACTTATTTCTATTTTGTAATAGCCACTCTAACAGCTGTGAGGTGACAGCTCATTGTGGTTTTGATTTTCATTTCTCTGATTGGTGATGTTGAGCATCTTTCCAAAAACCTGTTGGCTATTGGTTTTCTTTGGAAGAATGTTTATTCAGATCTTCTGCCCATTTTTTAGTGAGATTTTGTTTTTGTTTTTGCTAGTAAGATGTATGAACTCTTCATACATTTTGGATATTAACCTCTTTTCAGATATGATTTGCAAATATTTTCTCTCATTAATTAGGTTGCCTTTTTATTTTGTTAATGGTTTCCTTTGCTGTACAGAAGCTTTTTAGTTCGGTGTAGTCCCACTTATTTTTACTTTTGTTGCCTTTGCTTTTGGTATCAAATCCAAAGAAATTATTGCTAAGAGTGATGTCAAGGAGCTTAGTGCCTATGTTTTCTTCTAGGAGTCTTATGGTTTCAGGTCTTACATGCAAGCCTTTAATCCATTTTGAATTAATTTTTGTGCATTGTATAAAATAGTGGTCCAGTTTCATTCTTTAGCATGTGGCTGTCTAGTTTTTCCAACATCACTTATTGAAGAAACTGTCCTTCCCCATTGTATGTTCTTGGCTCCTTTGTTATAAATTAATTCACCAAATATGTGCGGATTTATTTCTGGGCTCTCTATTCTGTTAGATTGATGTGTGTGTTTTTAATAGTGTCAATACCACACAATTTTGATTACTATAGCTTTGTAATATAGTTTGAAATTAGGGAGCATGCTGCCTCCAGCTTTGTTCTTTCTCAAGATTGCTTTGGCTATTTGGGCCTTTTGTAGTGGCATACAAATTTTAATTTGTTCTAATTCCATGAAAAATCCTATTGGAATTTTGATAGGGATTGCATTGAATCTGTAGATTGCTTTTGGGCAGTATAGACACTTTAACAATATTCCTGTGGTATATGAGCATGGGTTATCTTTCCATTCATTTGTGTCAACTTTATGCTTTCTAAAAGTAGAATGTTTCATGTATTTTGTTGGATTCATTAGCCATGGATTCTAGCATGTTTAGACCTATAAAGCATTTAGATATTGATAGATTGTCTAAGGATAACTAATAAGCATATTTAGACCTATAAAGCATGTAGATATTGATAGATTATCTAAGGATAACTAATAAGATACCCCTCAACTGCTTTGATTTTTAGAATTAATGAGCTAGATTTGGAAAAGAAAACTGTTTTATAGAATGCTCCTTCTTTCCTTAACAATAAATCTTCAATAAATGTTGAAATTCTGACAGTGTTATTTGAAACTGGATTTTCTCCCTTTTGTGTAAAAAAAAAAAAAAAAGTCTATAGATAAGTATTCTGTAAAAAAAGTATAGATAAGTATTATAGATAAGTATATTGAACTCTATAATGTCCTCAGGGTATAAGTCCCTTTTGTTTTTCTATTTTACTGTCCTAGAGCTTAGCTTCTAGTTTCTGGGTTGCTACATAGTCACAAGATGGCTACCAGGCCTTATATCTGTGATCTCAGCAGGGAACAGGGATATGGGGATCAGAATGGGCTGTCCTCCTGTTTAATAAAAGGAGTTTTTTTCTGGTGGTCCTAACAATTTCCATTTGTATCTCATTGGCCAAACTTAGGTATATGGCCATCCATATCTACAAGGATAATGCTGCAAGGAAGGTGGTATATTTTAACTGGGTACTTTGTTCCTCATCCTATCAAACAAAATCAGAGTTCTGTTAATGGGGAAGAAGAAAAACAGTGACTCATTAGTAACCTACTACAAACTGTGCTACAGTGTCTTTTCAAAGAATTGGTTACCCCAAAGAAATTCTTTTTTTTTTTTTTTTAAAGATTTTATTTATTTATTTGTTAGAGCGCGCACAGGCAGACAGAGAGGCAGGCAGAGGCAGAGGGAGAAGCAGGCTCCCCGCCGAGCAAGGAGCCCGATGTGGGACTTGATCCCAGGACGCTGGGATCATGACCCGAGCCGAAGGCAGCCTCTTAACCAACTGAGCCACCCAGGCGTCCCATCCCAAAGAAATTCTTAACATTTTTTATCATTGACTCTTCTGGTTGTGTGATAGGTACTTCAACATGCATTATCTTATTGAACTTTCTAACACTTTCAAGTAGATGTTTTTATTGCATTTAATAGATAAGGACCCAGTCTTGGTGTAGATGAAAAATTTTATAAGCTCAACAGGCTGAAAGTGATGATGATTTCCCTTCAGTACTTGTCCGCCCAGTGACCCCTAAGTTGACTCAGCTATTAATGGCTGGACAGAGACCATGGGTCATTCTTACTGTTGCCTTTGCCTCTCTTCAAAGCTGCACATTTGGCCAGAGGCTGGCATTCCAGCTGAGAACATACAAGTCAGTGGCAAACAGGTTTTCAAACCCAGGCACTCTAATTTCAGAGAGAGTGCTTTCCCAATGATCCAACCCTATCCAAGTTAATATGATTGTCTAGGTCTCTGTGTAAGAATAACCCCACAGTTGTTATAATTATTTTTTAATTGGAATTTGAAGAAAATCTGTTCCTTTCCCTCCTAATTGTACTGTCAAAATTGTTACTTTTTGTTAGTAGGGAGTTTCTATGAGAGGTTTCTATTTTTCCCAATTTTTATTACTAAAAAAAACACCCAAGCACTCATAAAAGTTAAAAGGATAGTAAAATAAACATTTCATATATTGTCCATTTAAATTTAAAAATTTGCTTTCTACTCTATTTGTGTCCATTCTTTCTCTGTGCATAAATACATAGCATATATATAAATATATACATATACATGAATACATTTTGTATTCGATTTTAAAGTATTTGAGGACTTAACACTATACCCCTACTTCAGCATGCACCTCATAAGAATAAGGAACGCTCTAAAGGTGAAATAAATTAGATCTTACACAACTTTGTTATACTTAAAAACATTTATAGAAAGTCCATCTAATAATATACATACCTAGATTTCTCCAATTGTCTCAAAGAGACAAGGTTTTCTTTTTAAATCAAGAACCAATAAAGATTCATATATTACATTTAAAGTTTGTGTGTTTTAATTCCTTTTAAATCTTTCCTTCATGATACTTATATTTTGAAGAGTCCTGGCCAGTTGTCTGTTAGAATGTCCCTCATTTTGGATTTGTCTAGATTGTTTTCTCATGGTCTCTTCCACTTATTCTTTTAGCTTTTGTATTTCCTATAGACTATCAGATTTAGAGGCTATATTTACATCAGTTTAAACATTTGTGGCAAGAATACTTTATAAATGAGGTGTTCTGCATGTTACATCAGGAGCACATAATATCAGGTCTTCTCATGATAAATTTGATTTTTTGAGTTAAAGTGAATATACCCGGATATCAACTGTAAAGGCAGCTTTTTTTTTTTTCCTTGCAATAACTATGTGATCTTTGATGTTGTGAAGATCCTGTTCTCCATCAACTTTTCACTTGACATTTTAGTGTCTCTTGATAATCCTTGATTGGGTCACTTGTTAAATGATTTGTGGAAGTTGTTTTTTTTGATTCTGCTTTTTTTCCTACATTTGGCTGCAGGATTTTCTGCATGGAGGACCTTTACTAAAAACAAACAAACAAAAAAAAACTTCTCTTCTAAACCTCATTTTTATTTACACAATATATTATAATCACTTATAGTTGTTGTTACTCTTGGTGTTCCACCTATTCCAGATTTGGCCAGTAGGAGCCCACTTAATCTGGCCCACAGTTCTTTTTGACACATCCCTTTAGTCCTTGACCATTCCCTTGCTTTCTGGAACAAGAAGTCTCAGGTTTATCTGGCACTTTCCTTGGACTCCTTTTATTCCGTGGTGGAGTGGCCTTCTACTGTCCACATTCCTGGTTAGATGTATTAGTCCTAGTCCCAATTCCAGAGAGTTTTAAGGCCCCTGGCTCCGAATTTAACTGGCGTTGTAATCTGATTGTTCTTCAAAGTACCTTAAAATCTTGGTACTTAAATTCTTGGATGATTGCTTTAAGGCAATATAAGCTGTTGATTCTAGTAGTCTCAAATTGATTTTCTATTAAGTTCTGCAAACAAAGAGCTGCATGTAGTTGTTGTCCCCTTGGGTCCCTGTAAAACCAATATTAAAGGTTCTGGTACTGTGTCATGGTTAAGAGCTCAAGTGCTGGAGCCAGACAACCTGGGGTTACATTCTCTAAAATTTACTAATTGTGTAAACTTGGGCAGCTTCCTTTTTGTTTGTGCCTTAGTTTCCTTGTCCTGGTGGGCATAGTAAACATGCTCACTGATAGGATTGTTTTAAAATTCAGAGATGTTGATTTTAAAGTACTTACAACAGAGCTGGCACAAATCAGCACCCAGTGGATGTTAGCTATTCAAAAACTCAAGGCTTCTGAACTCATCCCATTTATAAGATTGATGAAAGTATTCTCTTTTTTATGTTTTAATATCAGAAATATTGATGTTGCTTCTGAGCATATGTGACTTTATTTTCCTGTTCCACAAGGTTAGTAGGACTTTTCTCATTTCTAACAAGGGCACTGGACTGCCCAGCATGTGCTTTTTGTTCTCACCACATCTTTTGTGGGGGCAGAATTAAGTGTCTGCTCTCTGGAATCAGATTGCTTTAGTGTGACTCTTGGCTACACCATATCCTTGATGTGACCTAGAGCACATTACTTAGATCTGCTGTGTTTCTGTAAAATGGGGATCACAGAAGGCTCTTCCTTGCTTGTATTTCTTTTCCGGGGTTTAACAAGTGAAACCATCTCAAGTATCAGAAGCCATGACATGGTCAGCAAACTTCATATATCTTTGCTAACATTATCCTCCTGATTTTCTCTTTACTAAAATCGTGGTTTTCTATATGCTGTGACTATTTTTGATTTTTTCAAAGTACTTTGATCAGGTGTGTGTGTCTGTCTGTGCATCTGCCTCAGAACAGAAATATATTCTGGCTATCTTTTTTTTTTTTAAGTTTGTTCTTTATTTATTTATTTATTTTTAATTTATTTGACACAGAGAGAGGGAGACAGAGCAAGCAAGCACAGGCAGACAGAGTGGCAGGCAGAGGCAGAGGGAGAAGCAGGCTCCCTGCCGAGCAAGGAGCCTGATGTGGGACTTGATCCCAGGACGCTGGGATCATGACCTGAGCCAAAGGCAGCCGCTTAACCAACTGAGCCACTCAGGCGTCCCATATTCTGGCTATCTTAAGGCCAAAGAAACTTCAGTAGCAGGTTATGGAGTGGATCTCCACGTGGAAAGAACCACTGAAGCACCAGTGTCAGGGCAGCTCAGGGACCATAGCTGCTCCAACAATGCAGATGGCAAGAGTTAATCTAATGGTTAATTAACAGCTTGTTAGAACACTGCAGCTGGAACCAATTAGCTCCAGCCTTTTTCTGTGCTTGTGACAATCCACTCAGGCATCAGCAGCGGCCTGCAAGAGAGAAAGGTCTGATGGACCTGGTAGGGAGCCTGAGGCTGGTCCTTGCTAAAGACAAGGTGGTCCTTTTCAGTGGCAGTCCCTGCAGAGTTTTTCACAATAAGGGTATAGTCCTTACCCAAAAGAGAGTAGTTAGGATATGTTACTAGGAAAAAAAAAAAAAAAAGGGAGAGGGTGGGGAGAAGTGGAGACTAGGTGACCCCAAACCAACAAATACTTGATGAATGGGAATATACACAAAGTAAAGTTTAGAGAGTTAAGCTTGATTCAGAATATTTCAATTAGTCATTATTTTTAGCTTATTTTAAATCAAGAAAGGTAGATGTATATTTGAAAAGGTAAAATTCCATAGACTTTTTACATTTATAAAGCAGTAATGATATATCATTGTCTAAGAGTAGAAAATAATTTCAATGTAAGTAGAATTAATCATAAATGACTTTGTTTCTACAGTTACTTTATTTCTCCATGACCAAAGGACTACTGAATATTACTTACCAGAAGGGATTTTTTTTTAAAGATTTTATTTATTTATTTGACAGAGAGAGAGATCACAAGTAGGCAGAGACACAGGCAGAGAGATGTGTGGAAGCAGGCTCCCCGCTGAGCAGAGAGCCCCATGTGGGGCTCAATCCTAGGACCTTGAGATCATGACCTGAGCCAAAGGCAGAGGCTTAACTACTGAACCACCCGGGCACACCATCCAGAAGGGATTATTATATTTGCTATAAGCTGCTGTAATATTTTTTTAATAACTTAGGAATAAACTACTGAAGTAGTATAGTAGTTTAGGCATAAACTACTGATAACATTTCATTGCTTCCTGCTAGCTGATTTCTTCACCAACCAGGCTAGACTTTATTATAGTATATATTTGTGGTCACTGACAGATTGTGATGACCCTGAAAGTACAGTTATTTTGTTTCATTGTGTTTTTTTTTTAAAACATTATTTATTTTTAAAATGTTAACCTGAATTACTTACCAATTGAGAACAGAGGTTCTTTTGTTATGATTACATATAAATTTTCAGTGTAGTGCGGCTTTATATTGAGTAAACAGCTGGTTTAATTTGCAATCACTTCAACATCTGTGAGGTCCATTGCCTAGCTCTTCCTTGAAAACTTTTTTTTTTAAATATTTTATTTATTTATTTGACAGGCAGAGATCATAAGTAGGCAGAGAGGCAAGCAGAGAGAGAGAAAGAAGAGGAAGCAGGCTCCCTGCTGAGCAGACAGCCTGATTCGGGGCTCCATCCCAGGACCCTGGGATCATGACCCGAGCCAAAGGCAGAGGCTTTAACCCACTGAGCCACCCAGGCGCCCCCCTTGAGAACTTTCTAATTCATAACACCAAGATTCCTTCTCTACACTGTCTACTAACAGGAGACCTAACCTGCTATCTGCAGTTCTGACTAAAGGACAGAATGAAGAGCAAGGGTGTTAGCAGAAAGAGCACTAATTCAAGGTGTTAAACTCAAGCATTTCCAAGAAAACCTTGACTTTCCAATAAAAACTTTGGGAATTCTGATACATATATAAAAAATTGTTCCATCTTTATCATTCAGAAGTCATTCTTACATATTATAGGATATTTGAGATATATAGAGAATAATTAGATTATCAGACTACCCACCAAATATGTCTTTTTTTTTTTACATTTTTTTTTAATTTAAACATATAATGTAACCCCACCACCCTCTCCCAACCCCTCTCCCCCACCACCCCCCTCAGTTTGTTTTTTGACATTAAGAGTCTCTTTTGGTTTGTCTCCCTCCCGATCCCATCTTGTTTCATTTTTTCTTTTCCTACCACCTTAACCCCCACCCCCGTTGCATATCCACTTCCTCATATCAGGGAGATCATGTGATAGTTGTCTTTCTCCAATTGACTTATTTCGGTAAGCGTAATATGCTCTAGTTCCATCCATGTCATCGCAAATGGTAAGATTCCATTTCTTTTGATGGCTGCATAGTATTCCATTGTATATATATATACCACTTCTTCTTTATCCATTCATCTGTTGATGGACATCTAGGTTCTTCCCATAACTTGGCTATTGTGGACATTGCTGCTATAAACATTCGGGTACATGTGCCCCTTCGGATCACTACGTTTGTATCTTTAGGGTAAATACCCAGTAGTGCAATTGCTGGGTCATAAGGTAGCTCTATTTTCAATTTTTTGAGGAACCTCCATGCTGTTTTCCAGAGTCGTTGCACCAGCTTGCATTCCCACCAACAGTGTAGGAGGGTTCCCCTTTCTCCACATCCTCGCCAGCATCTGTCATTTCCTGACTTGTTCATTTTAGCCGTTCTGACTGGTGTGAGGTGGTATCTCATTGTGGTTTTGATTTGTATTTCCCTGATGCCCAGTGATGTGGAGCACGTTTTCATGTGACTGTTGGCCATCTGGATGTCTTCTTTGCAGAAATGTCTGTTCATGTCCTCTGCCCATTTCTTGATTGGATTATTTGTTCTTTGGGTGTTGAGTTTGCTAAGCTCTTTATAGATTTTGGATACTAGCCCTTTATCTGATATGTCGTTTGCAAATATCTTCTCCCATTCTGTCAGTTGTCTTTTGGTTTTGTTGACTGTTTCCTTTGAGGTGCAAAAGCTTTTGATCTTGATGAAGTCCCAATAGTTCATTTTTCCCTTGTTTCCCTTGCCTTTGGTGCTGTTCCTAGGAAGAAGTTGCTGCGGCTGAGGTCGAAGAGGTTGCTGCCTGTGTTCTCCTCAAGGATTTTGATGGATTCCTTTCTCACGTTGAGGTCCTTCATCCATTTTGAGTCTATTTTCATGTGTAAGGAAATGGTCCAGTTTCATTTTTCTGCATGTGGCTGTCCAATTTTCCCAACACCATTTCTTGAAGAGGCTGTCTTTTTTCCATTGGATATTCTTTCCTGCTTTGTCAAAGATTAGTTGACCATAGAGTTGAGGGTCTATTTCTGGGCTCTCTATTCTGTTCCACTGATCTATGTGTCTGTTTTTGTGCCAGTACCATATCATCTTGATGATGACAGCTTTGTAATAGAGCTTGAAGTCTGGAATTGTGATGCCACCAACTTTGGCTTTCTTTTTCAATATTCCTTTGGCTATTCAAGGTCTTTTCTGGTTCCATATAAATTTTAGGATTATTTGTTCCATTTCTTTGAAAAAATTGGATGGGATTTTGATAGGCATTGCATTAAATGTGTAGATAGCTTTAGTAGCATAGACATTTTCACAATATTTATTCTTCCAATCCATGAGCATGGAACATTTTTCCATTTCTTTGTGTCTTCCTCAATTTCTTTCATGAGTACTTTATAGTTTTCTGAGTATAGATTCTTTGCCTCTTTGGTTAGGTTTATTCCTAGGCATCTTATGGTTTTGGGTGTAATTGTAAATGGGATTGACTCCTTAATTTCTCTTTCTTCTGTCTTGTTGTTGGTGTAAAGAGATGCAACTGATTTCTGTGCATTGATTTTATATCCTGACACTTTACTGAATTCCTGTACAAGCTCTAGCAGTTTTGGAGTGGAGCCTTTTGGGTTTTCCACATATAGTATCATATCATATGCAAAGAGTGATAGTTTGACTTCTTCTTTGCTGATTTGGATGCCTTTAATTTCTTTTTGTTGTCTGACTGCTGAGGCTAGGACTTCTAGTACTATGTTGAATAGTAGTGGTGATAACAGACATCCCTGCCGTGTTCCTGACCTTAACGGAAAAGCTCTCAGTTTTTCTCCATTGAGAATGATACTTGCCGTGGGTTTTTCATAGATGGCTTTGATAATATTGAGGTATGTGCCTTCTATCCCTACACTTTGAAGAGTTTTGATTAGGAAGGGATGTTGTACTTTGTCAAATGCTTTTTCAGCATCTATTGAGAGTATCATATGGTTCTTGTTCTTTCTTTTGTTAATGTATTGTATCACATTGATTGATTTGCGGATGTTGAACCACCCTGCTGCCCTGGAATAAATCCCACTTGGTCGTGGTGAATAATCCTTTTAATGTACTGTTGGATCCTGTTGGCTAGTATTTTGGTGAGAATTTTCGCATCTGTGTTCATCAAGGATATTGGTCTGTAATTCTCTTTTTTGATGGGATCCTTGTCTGGTTTGGGGATCAAGGTGATATTGGCCTCATTAAATGAGTTTGGAAGTTTTCCTTCCATTTCTATTTTTTGGAACAGTTTCAGGAGAATAGGAATTAATTCTTCTTTAAATATTTGGTAGAATTCCCCTGGGAAGCCATCTGGCCCTGGGCTTTTGTTTGTTTGGAGATATTTGATGACTGTTTCAATCTCCTTACTGGTTATGGGTCTGTTCAGGTTTTCTATTTCTTCCTGGTTCAGTTTTGGCAGTTTATATGTCTCTAGGAAAGCATCCATTTCTTCCAGATTGTCAAATTTGTTGGCATAGAGTTGCTCATAATATGTTCTTATGATTGTTTGTATTTCTTTGGTGTTGGTTGTGATCTCTCCTCTTTCATTCATGATTTTATTTATTTGGGTCCTTTCTCTTTTCTTTTTGATAAGTCTGGCCAGGGGTTTATCAATCTTATTAATTCTTTGAAAGAACCAGCTCCTAGTTTCATTGATTTGTTCTATTGTTTTTTTGGTTTCTATTTCATTGATTTCTGCTTTGATCTTTATTATTTCTCTTCTCCTGCTAGGCTTAGGCTTTCTTTGTTGTTCTTTCTCGAGCTCCTTTAGGTGTAGGGTTAGGTTGTGTATTTGAGACCTTTCCTGTTTCTTGAGATAGGCTTGTATCGCTATATATTTTCCCTTCAGGACTGCCTTTGCTGTGTCCCACAGATTTTGGACCGTTGTGTTTTCATTATCATTTGTTTCCATGGTTTTTTTCAATTCTTCTTTCATTTCCTGGTTGACCCATTCATTGTTTAGAAGGATGCTGTTGAGTCTCCATGTATTTGTGCTCTTTCCCAATTTCCTCTCCACCAAATATGTCTTGACCATGATGCCTTCTTAATAAACAACAAACTTCAGACGCACATTGAGTATAGAAATTATTGAGTGTATCTCTACTTTTTTTTTTTAAATATTTTATTTATTTATTTGTCAGAGAGGAGAGACAGAGCACACAAGCAGGCAGAGAGGCAGGCAGAGGCAGAGAGAGAAGCAGGCTCCCTGCCAAGCAAGGAGCCCATGCGGGACTGGATCCCAGGACTCTGGGATCAGGACCCGAGCTGAAGGCAGCGGCTTAACCCACTGAGCCACCCAGGCATCCCTATCTCTACTTTCTAAAGAAGAAATCAAGATAACTTCCTGAAAGAATAAGGATGATGGTGATGATGGTTGTAATGATTTGTAACAATCCATAATTACTGTGCCAAGTGCTCTTCTCATTCCTTTATGTATATGAATTCATTTCAGTCTCCTATATCCACATGAGAGAGGAACTCTTAGCATCACCATTTCACAGATGGGTAAATAGGCACATCGAAGTCAAGTGACTTGTCCAAGGTTCACAGCTAATTAGAGCAGAATGAAACTTGAAACAGGAAGCCTGTTCCCATGCTCCAAAACACTATGCCACATTGTCCCTATAAGAAGATAAAACAAAAGTGAGATAAAGTGTGCAGGATTTATAAAACCACATTGAGATACCACCTTATACCAGTCAGAATGGCCAAAATCAACAAGACAGTAAACAACAAATGTTGGAGAGGATGTGGAGAAAGGGGAACCCTCTTACACTGTTGGTGGGAATGTAAGTTGGTGCAGCCACTTTGGAAAACAGTGTGAAGATTCCTTAAGAAATTAAAAATAGAGCTACCCTATGACTCTGCAGTTGCACTACTGGGTATTTACCCCAACGATATAGATGTAGTGAAAAGAAGGGCCATCTGTATCCTGTGTTCATAGCAGCAATGGCCACAGTCGCCAAACTGTGGAAAGAGCCAAGATGCCCTTCAACAGACGAATGGATAAAGAAGATATGCTCCATATATACAATGGAATATTACACCTCCATCAGAAAGGATGAATACCCAATTTTTGTGTCAACATCGATGGGACTGGAGGAGATTATGCTGAGTGAAATAAGTCAAGCAGAGAGAGTCAATTATCGTATGGTTTCACTTACTTGTGGAGCATAAGGAATAACATGGGAGACATTGGGAGATGGAGAGGAGAAATGTGTTGGGGGAAATCAGAAGGGAAGACAAACCATGAGAGACTGTGGACTCTGAGAAACAAACTGAGGGTTTTGGAGGGCAGGAGGTTGGGGAGTTGGGTGAGCCTGGTGGTGGGTATTAAGGAGGCACATATTGTATGGAGCACTGGTGTGGTGCATAAACAATGAAACTTGAATGCTGGGAAAAAAAAATTAAAAAAAATTTTTT
Organism: Taxidea taxus jeffersonii; assembly: GCA_003697995.1. NCBI lineage: Eukaryota > Metazoa > Chordata > Mammalia > Carnivora > Mustelidae > Taxidea > Taxidea taxus. Next base: position 300,577 of record ML103621.1, on the reverse strand, counting down.
TTAAATGTGTAGGATTTAACCTTATATTGCCAGCTGTTTTTAATGCTACATTTTGAGAGTATTTTCAAAGTTTCATTAATACTGGTTACTTTTCGGCTTCTTACTCACCAGATACACCTGGTTGACTGAAATTTCTCATATGTTCAATTGAAGGAGATAGGTTTTTGAGTCCTCACAAAAAATTATTAGCTATTATAAATTTGGCTTAATTGATAAATTAATAATTTCCTTAGCAATAGGTCATAGTTACTGCCCATACTAGTACTCTGTAGTAGCTAACACTATGATAAAATAATATTAATAGATACTAAATCTGTAGTATTATCTGTAATATAAATAAATACTAAATCTCCATTATAACTTTACACTTGCTGAATTTTCACTAGAAAAATCTGGCTTTCAAATATGACCTACCAAAATAAGTAAACATCTCAATGGAAGTTGGTTTGATTCTGTAGATTATAAGATCCAAAATCAAATTGAAAATACAGGGACCATACTCAAAATCAAGATTATAGAATTAACTTTGTCATTTCCTCGGGTCATATACAGAGTTGATTGTAGTATGTTACTATAAGTATATCCAAACTGCACTAGGACATTAATATATATCTCACTTTGAGAGGAACACGCACCTAGAGGAGGATGAAAGTTACCAGTTCTGTGACTAAATTACTTAACTCTGATCTTGGTTTCCTCAATTCTAAACTGGAGGTAAGGTTTCTACTTTTAGGTGGTAATACTACAGGAGCTTGCACTTAAAATATTTACACTTTGGTTGGTTGCTACATTCATTCTCAGAGAGTAAAAATTTCCCCCAATCCACTGCCTCTGTCCCCAGATAAAACGGTTTGCATTTTTCCAGCTTTTCTGTGTTTAGACTCATAAATACATAACATTTATATAGCACACATGCTTTAAAAAGAAAATCCCTCATTTAGTTAGAAAAGATAAAATTTATATGGTGTAATGTAATACTCCCTTGGGGTACAAATTTCCATTAAAAGGAAGAAACATTTGTGTGGATTTTTCATTGTAGTGATAATTTGAATCAGTTAAATGTAAGCTTCACTTTTAAACTTTATAATATGTATAGTCTTTTGAAAATGTTTAAATTGTGACTACCTGAGATGTTGCTGTTTCAGAGAGAGAATATTTTGAACTTGAGCGAGAACTGAGGTGATTTTATATGCCAAAATACTGAAGAGATATTCACAGATGTAATTAAATCAGAGAAACAAATGTTCCCTCTACTTAAATGTAGTTTTTCTAAGACTCCAAATTAAAGCTACTTTAAAATGGCATCTAGATAGATTTTCATCTTCAGAAACCTCTTGTGGTTCTGGGATCTACATGGAGTTTCAGTGATCTTGTGTGAGTTTCTCTTCCGGTTAACCAGGTGCTCTGGTCACACCCCTTGGTTACTGTAATAATCTATCTTAGCTACTGCAGTGTATTTATTGCTCCCTCCCTTAGCTACAGTTAAGTTGTGGCTTTAGGTTTCTCATTTTTCATTCCTTTTAACTATTCTATCAGTATGTGCCATTCATAACAATGGGCAACCTGTGACAGATTTTAGTAGTTTTGACTTCAGTGGAAGTAAAAATTAGTGAAGAACCCCTCCTATGGGTCTCCGGATGCTTACTTTTCAATTCAGGTAGCCATGCAACCTCCTGTGGTAAATATGACTGACTGCTCTTTTTTCTTATGCTTTTTTAAGCAAAGTAAAGCAGCGGTTCGGCTGAAAGAAGACATGAAAAAGATAGTGGCAGTGCCACTAAATGACCCGAGGAACTCGACCTATAAGAAGTTATTTGGAGTCAGCCTCCAAGAGCTTCAGCAGCAGGGGCTCATGGAGAATGGCGTTCCAGCTATAGTGGGGACTATAGTGGAGTACCTGGGGAAGCATGGTAAGTCGCAGTTTCATTCTGTTGTTTTTACTATTCCTGTACAGGAGAAGGTTTCTGTGTGAACTGCTTCACCATGTGTTAGTATATTCCCTAAATTAACACCTTAATTAGAATATCAAATTATGTAATACACCTTTTCCTTTAAAAAGGACATTAAGAGCATTATTACTGTGTGATGTTATTTTGGCACCACTGTTCAATTTACCATGAAACTGAACGTTTCTAGTTTGGAATGATTCCTAGTTTTGAGTTAAAAAAAGCTGTTCTGGGGCGCCTGGGTGGCTCAGTCGGTTAAGTGTCTGCCTTAGGCTCAGGTCATAATCCCAGAGTCCTGGGATTGGGGCGCGTGGGGGCTTGTGTGTGCATGTGCATGTGTGTGCATGTATTCTCTCTCTCTTTCCCTCTCTCTGTGTCAAATAAAATCTAAAAAGAAAAAAAAATTAAATATACACTGTTCTAACAATAGTGACTTCTCTTGATTCATTAGATTCCAACTGAGTAATTTTTAGTAAAACAAAACACTTCTGGGGTATCTTTTTCAGCTGAGTTCAATCCTGAACTTACTGGATGCCTTGATTGCTTTCATAAGCTTGGTAGGGATACTAAAAAAGGGGGGGAAGAACTATGGTATATAGCCTATTATGGGGGGTCATTTACTTTTGAAGTGATACAATTAAGCATGTAAAAAGTTGGAGAATAACATCGTTCATTGAATGATAAAAAGATAAATCTCTCCGTTATTAAGATCTATCTCACAGCTTTTAAAAATGATTTTAATTTAAAATGGGACTTAAAAACCTGGATAAGTGGAGAGAAAATTCTTCCATATCCCCTACATTCATGCTTTTCAAATTAGGGCAGTATTATTGGAAAAATCCAAACTACATAATAAATGTCAGTAAGCTTTAGCAGGTTCAGGAAGGAAATCTTGTGAGGGGAAAAGCTTGAAATTTTCATTGTTTTCTGTAGTGAAACAATATTTCTACACAAAAGACTCATTGCAGAATAGAGTTTAAAATTAGTAAGAATTTTTAAAGGTAAAACTTGAGACTTCAGAGGCATTCTGTACTTTGTGCAGTTTGTTTCCTTATCTTCCCATGATTACGAGTCCACCCCCCCCCCCAAAAAGAACAATCCTTCATTGGAAATACGTGAGAAGCAGAGTGCATCTGTTCCTCTGTAGGAATGTGAGTCAGCTTGTGACAGGAAGGGTATGGCACGTAGTTCAGCCCTCAAAAGGTCAGGTGTTTTGTGTTAACTGAAAAAGCAACTATTTGCTCAGGTTACTAGGTATGTAGAAGACAAAATGATATTTTTTTCCAAAAACTGAAGAGCCAGGCTTGTACCCTTACTTTATAGGTGCTATCTCCTTATTTTTAGAGGATGATAAGCTGCAGACAGGTAAGATTCTTAGAGAAGAGCTCTGGGTTTATTCAAATACTTTAAACAGGTTAAACAAAAAAGGTATAGTATACAGTATGGCAGGAAGATGGGACCTTGACCTCCAGGGTCTTGAAATCACATTAAATTTTGAGAGCTTTGAAGGACTCAGAAACACTCAGTATTGAGTAAAACTGTATGCTACTGATTTAGATATAAATGGATCTCTGGGTAATTCATTTAATCTCTTAAGTAAGGTTGTTCAGTATTACTCATTTGAATACCAAAGTGTGAATCCCTAAAATATTTTGGTTTTGGTATAGTCAATGTTCTGATCTTTTACCTATTAATGACTGAGTAATAGCCTCTTGGCGTTACACTTATGTAAAATCATTTTCATTTTTAAGTTTTAAAAAAAATTTTAAATTTTAAAAAATTATTGAATAGTTAATATCATGTGGTGCAAAATACTGGATATGCACTGAAAAATCTCTTCCTCTAAAAACCTGTTCCCTGATTATTCATTTCCCCTCTCAGAAACATTACTTCACCAGTGTCTGATATAGTCTTAGAAAGATATTTTATGAATATATATAATTATATATGCATATGGTTTTTTTCCCTGTGAACATAATTACAGCATACCATTCACACTGTTATAAATCTTTTTAAAAAGTCATTTAGCAGTGTATTGTGGAGATCTTTCCATATTGCATAAAATCTTTACTCATGTAATTCTTTTTTCCCTTACACACTGACCAGATACGCGTATCATTTCTTTAAGCAGTCACATGCTGATGAATATTGAATTGTATGCAGTCTTTTGCTGTCTGTAAGCAATGATTCAGTGACCAGCCTTTCTCACAGGTCATTTTAAGCATGGTGGGTGTATATGTAGACCGGGGTTAAAAGTATGTGCATTTATAATCAACTCTGTAAGAGGTAAGCCAGTTAAATTCACAATGTCACTCTATGAACATTTTGGCAAAATCTGAATTAGGTATTGTTTTTCTTCTATCTCTTTTTACCCATAGTTTTAGTTTAGTCAGGTATATTCAGGTTAATGCAAACTAAATATTTTAATGGGCTCAATCAGTCCTTGTTAACTAGAAATGTAAAATAGAAAATCAGTTATGCTTACCAAGAAATGTGAAATAGAATCACTAGTGGAATCTTTTCAGAATACCCATCCATTGGTGATATTTCAGATGCGTGGAATCAGACTCTTGGCTAGGCAAGCTAAGGTGAGTAGGGCACCTAGCCTATATTTTCAAAGGTTGTGTAGTTAATTATTGTATAAACAACTAGAAGTTCTTTACTATGTCTGAGACTACCATGTTCACAAACCAAAAACTTTGTGTAAGTCTAAAGGGTAGAATGAAGATTGTGGACAAGGTACTTCAATTAGTTTCATTAATTATTTTGTATTTTTTTAAGTCAACAGATATGTATTGTGCCTCTCCTTATCGTGCACCTACAATGTACTATACAGTAGGCCCTCTGTCAGGTATCAGAGGTAAGGATGATTGGTCATATTATTTAACCCTAGGTAGATACATTAAACATCAAAGCATGACCACAGTACATATAGACCTTTAACAATGTGAGGGAAAACTCTTTGTTTTGAAAGAATTTTAGGACAGAAAGAGTTTGTTAAGGTCTTATATGATGGTCTTTTAAAAAGACTTTGAACTTTATTTCCTAAAAAAGAAAAAAAAAAGGAAGAAAAAAATGTCATTTTTCCCATTTGAATGAAAATTTTACAAGTTATGAGCTAGATCATCTTTATGCTGTTTAAAAATAACTAATCTTCTTGATAGTGTTACTGGATTCCTTCTCTTTAGCATGAAGGTCCTATGGGATATACCATTTTAAATAGTGTAGAACTCTCCACTTACCACCAGGTGTCAGAATATGCTCATACATTGTCTTATTTTCTGGGCCAAAGTGTGCCAGTTAAGCAAATTCTGACTTCTGGCATTTTCAGTTTCTAATGTATTTATACTATTTTGAAATAAATATCTCAATTGTACAGGGAGGTGACTGTCAGTGGTGTAGATGTTATTTCATTGATATAATTTTTTCATTGTTAAACCAATTAAGTTGCTGTTTCATGTTGGTTAACCTGTACCTCCTGAAATAAACTATAAGAGAATCTCGGAAATATACGAGAATAACTTCACAAGCATCTAAGCATCTCCTAAGCATCTAAGCATCTCCTTTCTCTAAACATTTCTTTTACGACCACCATTTCCTAAAAATTTGGAGTAGGAAAATTGAGAGGTGATATAGTCTGGCAAGCCTCATACGGGTATTGGATATATTATAAAATTGTTAGGGGCTTTAAAAAAGTGTATGATTTTTTTTTCTCCCTAAGTATAATAGAACCAGGGGTAAAGTACCCCTAGTTGAAAGTCACTGGGTAGCATAAGAATTGTTTGGGTGAGAAATGTTTTTGAGGGAAGAGAGTTAAACAAATAAATGGAATAAGGACAGAAAAAAATAGTTGAGAAGCATGAACCTCAGTGACTTCTTTAGTTAATACCTTATCTCTCTGCCAGTAAAGGGCAGTGGGATCCAGGGACCTTGACGGACCAAAGCCAGTTCTTAGAGCCGGGTAGTTATTTTGGAACAACTGGAAATATTTATTTGAGGGAAGGGTCAAAAAGCCTAGCTGGAAAAGAAAACCTAAGGTCAAAGCTAGAAGAACACTGTGAAATCAGGTCCAAGAATCATTTGCTGGCCAAAAACAGGCTCAAGAGCTGAGTAGATATGCAGAATTCTACATTTTCATGATTTGGGTCCGGACTGGAGATGGGTGCTATTTTTTGGGTACTGTCTGTTGAAGGCAGTACACATTTCTGAAGTTACAGATAAAGCTTGTAGAATGGAGGAAATAGACCTTGAAAGCTTTAAAAATGAGTTAAATGGGAAGTCTCTCAGTAAACAAGATTCTGCAGTACTAAAGGAAATGGCATCATATTTACCTGTTGCTGTGTAACAGGTTACCCCAAAACATGTAGTTAAAACAACAGTGTTTCTTATCTCACAGTTACTGTGTGTCAGGAATCTGGGCACAGCCTAGTTGTATCTTCGGTCTTAGGGGCTCTTACAAGGCTGCAGTCTGGTGTTGGCTCAGGCTTTAGTCATAATAGTAATTGACTGCGGGAAGGTTCACTTCCAAGCCCATTAACGTGGTTGTTAGGATTCAGTTCCCTGTAGGCTGTCGACCTGAGGGTCTCAGTTACTCACTGGCTTTTGTCCAGAAACCACCCTCCATTCCCTGCCACATGGACCTCTTCATGAGGTAGCTAACCAAATAAAAAGCAGCTGATTCATTAGAGTGAGTAAGCCTGAAGAGCCAGAGAGAAACAAACAAGTAAGAGGAACATCATTCTTGTATAACCTAAGGTCAAAACCAAGATTAGAACCCAATCACATAATCTTGTTACAGTCTCCTGGTTAGAAGCAAGGCACTAGATCCAGACCCCGTTCAAGGGGAAGGGATTCCACATGGGTGTGGATACCTGGAGATGGGCATCACTGGGGCCATTTGAGAAGCTGCCTGCCACACGTTTTGACTGGTATCTCCTCTGATTACATGGTGCCCTGGTCACAGTGGTTGGGGAAATACTTTTAATATCCTCTCTAGTTTCACAGACTTTTGTCAAAATTGGAGCTAAAATTCATGTCAACTTTTGAGATTCATATTCTTTACATCCAAAGTGTACATGCAAACATCTTACCAGTCTACCAAGGGTGTAAGGATAATGCTAGTGTTTGAATTTTTTTTCATGGTTTTTTTTTTTTTTTAAGTTCTTTAACATGGGGCCAGGTACTTACTATGTACTTATTGAATTGAAAGGTTCATAAAATGTTTTATCATATTACAAACTAGTATTAAATTAGCTTTCTTTTTCTTTAGAAAGGGCAATACAATTAGCAGGTAAGAAAAAGAAGCAAACTAATAAAAACAAACACCCCCTCATCTTAATAATTCCAGTGGGCTTCAGTCCTTATGTCACGGCTAAATTTCACCATTAGGCTCTCCAAAGAAGAGTGTCCAGTTGAGTCCTTGTGTTGCTCTTCACTAGAAAGATTGCTCCTTATACCTTCAACACGCCTCCACAGGCTGGATGGCTTTCTTACATGGTGTTCTGTCTCCTTGAACCCAGTACCCTGAGCTGGAAATCATTACCTTTCCCCTAAGCCAGCCACCATTGCCCACCCGCACTTCACTTATCCTTCATAGTCCTTTTCCCTGGATTCTCTAGTTTTTAAACCTTAGAATTACCTTCCAACTCTTCCTCTTCCTTACTTCCCTTTTGTACTCAGATACCCAATCAACTTTTTTCTCTCCTTTTCACCCTTCCCACAGGAATCTGTCTTTCTTACTGCCTTATGGTAGAATGTGGTTCCCTAAGGCAAGCTTTCTGCCCTCCATTCTCTTCTCAGCTAGCAAGATCTTCTGTACCCCCTGATTTTATTGTGTTCCCACACTCCTTAATGTTCCCATGATAAAGCCTTCCCCTTTTAAGTTAAGATCTGCTCCCAGTGTGGGGCTCAAACTCACGACTGTAAGATCAAGAGTCTACAGACTGAGCCAGCTGGGCACCCCACGTCTTCGCTGTTGAACTTGCCATTTGTGGCCCTATCCCATTTCTTCCATTTTATTACCCCACCACTTTTTGACCTAAACACTCCACATTTCCATGTGTTTATCTTCCTTTATGCTGTCCTATCTCTGCCTCTTAATTCATATATTCCTCTTTTCAGGCATAAATCCAGGTTTTATGTCTCCTGCTGCTTAACCCTTTGGGGGCTGTTTTTAAGAAGAAGAATACAAAATTAAGAATAAGAATTAGGAACAAGCATTGGAAAGGACCTAAATAAATGAAGGGGCCCTGAAGCTTAAACTTCATTAGCTTCACAGTTCATCAGCCCCAGTCTTCCCATCTTCCTTATGCTTTAGCCAAAGATGGTGCAAAACATCCAAAGACTCCCTTATGGAGCCTTCTGTGCTGACACCCCCCCCCCAAAAAAACCAATAATATCCCCTGTCAACTGGCAGAAGGCAAGCAACTTGTCTTATGCTACGTTGTAATCTCCTAGAGTTTTATCCTTGGAATTCAGTGAATACTAAAGAATATTTCTTAATTATTACAAAGGTAATCACATACAGTTAAGAAGTTTATTACATACATTTTAGGGTTTTTTTTAAAGTTTTAATTAAATGCTAAGCTGCTGTTGGAGCCCAGGGTAAGTTTTTGTAATGTACTGTGGATTATATGAATGCAATTTCTTTGTAGAATGGCATCTGTTTTATATTTCTATATATCCTAACCTTATTTTTAGAGGTCAGCTTTTAGAACAAGCCTATATGATCTCTTTAGTTGACACATAGTAGGTGTGAAGATCTATTATCGTAGGAAAGCATTTTTGCAAAATGTGTACATCTTGCAGTACTGGATAATCCTGTAGTAGATTTATTTATTTTGTGGCTACTGTTCTCTAGAGTTAGTGTCTGTCCGTGAGAGACCTCTGTTTATTCTCTGTGGGTCTGCTCCCCTGCTCCAGGACTCACCCAGGAAGGCCTCTTCAGGGTGAACGGCAATGTGAAAGTGGTGGAACAGCTCCGATGGAAGTTTGAGAGTGGAGCCCCCGTGGAGCTTGGGAAAGATGGGGACGTCTGCTCAGCGGCCAGTCTGTTGAAGCTCTTCCTGCGGGAGCTGCCGGAGAGTGTGGTCACCGCGGCCCTGCACCCTCGATTCATTCAGCTCTTTCAGGGTTAGTGCGGTTCAAGCCTTCTAGAGCTTCAGCCAGTTTTATTTTTCAGCTAAAACTAACCTTTTCTATGTTAAACACCTAAATTTTAAATATTAAGCTAAGCTTTTAAATATTAGTGGTCTCTCCGTCACCACCATCTTTCTATTTTAGTTACTCGAGGCCCCCATTTATTTTCTACACTAAAATAATATTAAACTGATTATGAAATACCACTAGTAAGTGTAATTTCTGAGACTGTTGGCAGATGAATAGTTAATATTGAAAAGCCCTAATGTTTGTGGGCCAAAGAAATTCTTTTCTGACTAGTGACTATCTTAGAAGGAGTGAGAATAAGGCATTAAATTCTATGTAGGAAATATTAATTAATTAAATTATATTTGGTTAGTGACCTTTGAGACTGAAAGGCTAGTGATGTGCTATATCTTTCTCTCATAAGCAAGATTGAGTCCTAAAATGATTGTGTTCATCTTACACAACTGGAAGAAAATTGGTTTTTGATTGCATTACAAAGTGATTTTTTGAATGAAGAAACTTGACTTTTAAAGGTCGTAATTATAGTCATAATCATTATTTAGTTCTTCCTCTTAAATATAGTAAGAAAAATGATTTAGTCTGGAAAAGCATTTCTTTCCTGATTTGTGCCACGTTAGAGTGGAAAAGAGAACATATATTTTCAAGAGTGCTAATTGCCAGATTAAAAAGGATATGACTTAAAACCACATTCCTTTAAAGCAGCGGTGTAATTATTCCCATGTAGTATGCCAAAGAGTGGGTATGCGAGAAGGCCATGTTGTATGTTGTAGTCTACTGAAAAACAGTGATCAAATAGAAAAGCGAAAATTGCAGGACCACTTGTTTGGGTCATCTAAGTGCTTTTAGGAAAGCTCCCTATATCGGTAAGTGATAGCAAGTGAGCTGTGTGAGCCTTGTTCATTAGAAACAGAACTTTTTCATGTTTATATGTATGAGGATCTGAAGGAAGTAGCCAGTGCTCCTTAACTGATTCTTATAAGAATATTTTATCCTTGTCATGGAGATGTTAAGTTTTAGGATAAATTTCTATAAATCATTTAAAAATAATTGCTGAAAAAGCTAGTTGAAGATTTAAATATGTCCTTCATACAAAATATTTAGTAATCAAACAGTATTACTAAGAATCTTTATTAATAGTATGTCTTAATTTTAAGATACTAATATTAATGATACTATACTAATATTTGTGAATAGTTGTGAATTTTAAATATTTTTATGACATTTCTTAGAATAGCTTTCATTTGGTAAAGAGAGTGTACTGTTTTAGTGTTTTTGTTACATTATAGTAATATTTTATTATACTGTAGCTCTTCTTTGTAATTTAGCTTCTCATTAATGACCTTTCTCTCTGATGGCCAGAAAAATTGATTTGCATCATTAAAAGCAAGTGATATCATTCTAAAAGTAAGGCCGGTTATATGCCCAACTTAAGGAGTTGTGTGATTATGCACAAATAACAAATTCTGAATGGGGCAGAGATACTGACTTTGGCCTTAGGAGTAGTATTCTCTCACTTCCTGAAAACTTTTAGGGTGAGGTCTGAGATATTCAATAAAGGAGATGTTAATGGAAGTACCTACTAGTTGTAAGCTGCTAAATGAGGGAAGGGAATAAAGTATGCTTTTAGCTATCGGATCGTATAGGCTGTGAAAATAAATTTCTCTTTAATAATTCACATAGAAAAGAGCTACGGTGCTTCTCTTGGTTTATGCTGTATTTGGTACTCCTAGAGTAGAGGGGCACACACGACAGCTGGTCACACGAATGCTGGACGTGGCAAGGCTCTTTTCAGACTCACTAAAGGCAGTGTTACACTTGGCCATTAAAATGTAAGAAATATGTCATAAATGTGTTTTGATAAAACTTCTTAAAGTTTCCCTACTTTTATATTTCAGTCTTCATAATGGCAGATTAAATAGCTTTTATATTCTGTCACAACCCCATGCCAGATTTCTTTAAAAAAAAAAACATATATATTTAAATATATATATATTTATTTAATATATATATTTAATATTATATATATATATATATTAAAGGCCTTCAAATTCTATCCTGTGTAAAGAGCAAGGTATTTCATAATTTCTCACATTAGATCCTCTCTTCCATGCTTTGTGGGCTAGAATTGTAGAGCCTCAACTAAGTATTTTTTTCAGACACCTAAACTAAACCAAAGCTTCCACTGAGGACAGTCTGAATGCTGCCTCTAAGCCTCGCTGCTGCTCTAAATCCTCCTTTGATTATGCACATTAACAGTGACCCTGTGTGTGGAAGAACACCATTTAGGGTCTTTGTTTTATATACCAGATATCAACTTTAGACTTGACTGGTGTCTCAGGTTCTGAGATTGTATCTTTAGTTAGCATACCGATATTTCTGCATACCAGGTATTTATCAGAAACTTCTCTCTGAAGCTGATGTCTGCCAGAACCTTTTGCTTGAGGCACAGCCTTGGTTTAGACAGTTCTTATTTAGGAGAGACTCTAAAGCACTTCAGTGATCATCCTTTCCTGTGGTCTTATTAAACTTACCTCCAACTGCAACAACTCGCCTCTCTTGATTGAGGTTTCCAGTATAATTGTCTCAGCTTGGCAATATTTAATGATTTTTTTTTTTAAATCTCTTATCCTTACCTAAGTGGGCCAATAACATATCTGTTCTTCTTTATTTTAACAATCTCAGTTATGTTTTGGGAATAGATATGGACTGCAAGCAATAAAAAGATTTTAGGATACCATTCATTTCATTTAGGATTAATTAGAAATTCCTTTATTTGAATGTTCCCTTTTGAAAATCTTCTGTAATATAAATGCAAATATGCCCATCTTACAATGGATGTTTTTTGTTGTTACTTGATTAGTTGAAATTGGATCAGTCCATCAATATTTATTTAGCCTCTTCTACACAGACACAGAATGTTACTAAAAAATAAAAGATTAAGCATTCTGACTTTAAGGAGTGTGTGATTTAATTGAGGAGGTAGAATGTTGTACTATGTATTCTATGGTACTTCAGATGAGTGGTAAGAACATCCAATCAGTGGTAACAAGGAGAGAGGGAAATCAGTCTTGATTATGGCCGTCAGAGAACACTTTGTGGAAAAATAAAATGGGGCACATGACTTTGGATGGAGAGGAAAATCATATAGGGAAGGAAAAAGGCATGAGCAAAAACACCATCACTGTGAGACAGAAATGTGTAACAGAGCTGTGCATAGGTACAGGAAATTAGCAAATGGAATAACTTTAAAGTAGGTTGAGGGGCACCCTGGGTGGCTCTGTGGGATAAGCATCCAACTCTTAATTTGGGCTCAGAGTGGAGATCATGGATCTTGGGGCTCTCAAGATGGAGCCCCAAGCCCTGAGTCAGGGTCTCTTCTGGGCGAAAAGCCTGCATAAAATTCTCTTTCTCCCTGTCCCTATGTCCCTCCCCCCTCACATAGTCATGCTCTCTCCAAAACAAACAAACAAATAATTGGAGGCTTTGACTAGATGGTAGAGTATTTTTAATGTTTGATTAAGGAATTAATATTGACCTACAAACAGTCAATTTTTGAAGATAGAAGTCCTAAGATGGAAGCAGTATTTTTTAGCAGTGCTATGTGAGATGGATGGATGAGAAAGTACAGGGAAACCTCTAGAAGACCCATAGAAACCTAGGTCTTGGTCCTAAGGACTTGTATGTATCTGACAAATAATTGGCAGTGGAACTTTTTAAAATTGAGGTAAAGTATATGTAACATAAAATGGACTGTTTTAACAATTTTTTAAGTACATACTTCAGGGGCATTAAATACATTCACACTTTTGTACTGATATCACCACTATCCATCTCCAGAACTTTCTCAGCATCCCCACAGAAATGGGTAATGGGATTTTAAAGAAAACAGAAACAGGGCAGCCAGTAGTTAATGGGAGTAAGAAAGGAGTCAAAGATAACCCTATGGTTTTGAGTTGATGTGACTTGAACAGTGGGTTGAGGAGAGGTAGAATGGTGGCCCAGCCCTGATGCCCGTATGTTTGAGGAGGGCCATGCTGCCAGAAGGCCAGTTTGACGCATTGTTGTGAATAGAAACTAATAAATCAGGAAGAAAGCTTTAAAATAAACTTGAAGTATCACCAGAGAGAGCTCTCTACTAAGTAAGTGCTTTGAGGAGACCTGAGGCAACTGTTGTTTTTTTGTTTGTTTGTTTGTTTGTTTTGGTCTACAGTAATTCATATCTTTCCTGTCTGTACCTAGGGTGGGGCCCTTACTTATTAAAATGCGTTAGCCTGTCAGACCTGATGCTTTGTCAGGAAAGGAAGAAGCACAATCATGAACTTTCTAGGAACGTTTTGCAGCTGACTAATGCTCCTTTCCCTGTCTCCAGGTGAATCTGGGACTTAAGCCAAAGGCTTACATGCTACTAGCTTGATAGGGTCTGATGATCTCTTTGTGGGGCTTTATTGATCATCTTTCTCTGATCCTGCTATTGCTGTTGAAGAAGGAAGAGAGTTCCTGATGTGGCATCTTGACAACTGGTCCATTAATATAAATAATGGAAGTCACAAGGGGAAGGTAATTATGGGGCCATGAAGAGGAGCTCATTTTAAATAGATGACTAAGATGACTGTCAGTGCTGAGGGGACAAGGGTGAAAGCTAAAGATGTGGATTTCAGAGTCCTCCATGTAGATTCATCTCAACAGCAGAAATTTATTTTCTCATAGTTCTGGAGGCTGGAAGTCCAAGATCAAAGTGCTGGCAGGGGGGATTTCTGATAAGACCTCTCTCCTTGGCTTACAGATGGTACCTTCTCACTGTGTTCTCCTATGGTCTTTTCTCTGCATGAGCTCTCCCAGTGCCTTTTTCCTTTTTTACAAGGACACCAGTGCATTAGAGTAGGGTCCTACTTTATGGCTTTACCTAACCTTAATCAGCTTCTGTTAAGGCCCTATCTCCAAATATAGTCAATTGCGGGTTAAGGCTTCAACCTGTGAATTTTGTATGGACAAAATTTAGTCCCTAACACTGTGTTTTTACAAATGTATCACAATTTAATGAATGTATGAGTAAAAAATAGCAAAAGCCTATGATGGGTGCTAATTAGGTGAGCAATTTTTATAGAATTGATGTTTTTGTCTTAGAAATCATAAATGACTGACATAGGAGCAACAAAATGAGTTTAAAATAAATGATTTTTCTATAGGAAAAATTTTTACTGGGGTGTGTTTTCTTGATTTGTACAGATAATTTCTTATGTTTTTTATTACTATTTTAATATTCTCTTTAAGAACTTATGCCTTTTAGTGTTAATAATAGTGCAAATTTAGTGTAAATAACTACTGACTTGTCAGTTTAAAAGCTAGCAGATATTTATATTATTTCTTTTCATCCCAGCACCAGCTCTAATAAGGTATAGGCAGAATAATCTTCATTTTGAAGAAAGACATTAGACAACATGGCATAGAGCAGAGGATCTGGATCCATTCTGACAAGTTTCAAATCTCCATTTGCCATTTGTTAGCTACATTAATATGACCAAATTACTTAACCTTTTTGTGCCTTGGTGTATTAGCTATTTATTGCTACATAATAATTACTCCAAATGTAGTGGCTTAGGGATACCTGGCTCAGTCGGTTAAGTGTCTGCCTTTGGCTCAGGTCATGATCCCAGGGTCCTGGGATTTAGTCCTACATCAGGCTCCCTGCTCAGCGAGGAGGCTGCTTCTCTCTCTGCCTCCTGCCCCCCACACCCTTGCTTGTGCTCTTTCACTTTCTTTCTCTGACAAGTAAATAAAATCTTTTTCTTTAAAGATGGAGTGGCTTAAAACTATAGTAAAGACTTATCTTCTTTCACAGTTTCTGTGGGTTGGGAATTGAGGTGTAGTTTAGCTGGGCAGTACTGGTTCAGGGTCTGTCAAGTTGTTAAGATTTGTCTAGGGCTACAATTATCTGAAGGCTTCACTGGAGCTAAAAGATGTACTTCCAAGGGGGTTCACTTACGGCTCCAGTTTAGTGCTGGTTCTTGGTGAGAGGCCACAGGTCCCTTCTCTAGAGGTCTCTCCAGTTGGCTACTGGCTGGCTTCTCTTGCCATGCGCAACTCAAGAGAGATGAAAGCTATCATTTTAATGACTGAGCCTCAGAAGACACACAGCATCTTTTGTGCCACATTCTATTCATGAAGATCGAGTAAAAGATCTGGCTTATATTCAAGGGGAGGGGAATTTGGTGCTATCTTTTGAAGGGAGAAGTGTCAGGCTTTGTGGACATTTTAAAACTACCATGCTGGGGCACCTGGGTGGCTCAGTGGGTTAAAGCCACTGCCTTCGGCTCAGGTCATGATCCCAGGGTCGTGGGATCGAGCCCCGCATCAGGCTCTCTGCTCTGCGGACAGCCTGCTTCCTCCTCTCTCTCTCTGCCTCTCTGCCTACTTGTGATCTCTGTCTATCAAATAAATAAATAAAATTAAAATCTTTAAAAAAAATTAAAAAATAAATAAATAAAACTACCATGCTTAGTTTCCCTAACTGTTAAATGGAGATCATAGTAGGGTATACTTCCTGAGCTCATTGTGGAAACTGAGTTTATCCATGCAAAGACTCAGAACAAAACTAAATATTCAATAAAAGTTAAGCCAGTGCTTCTCAACTGTGGGACCCTAGAGATAAAGTCGTATCATATGTCTATTAAATCATCCTCTGTAGAGCTGGGATGTAGGAATCTGCTTTATTTATTTATTTATTTGGGAGGGGGAAGGGTAGAGTGACAGAGAGTCTAAAACAGACTCTACCCTGAGCGCCCGACATGGGGCTTGATCTCATGATCCTAAGATCACTACCTGAGCAAAAACCAAGAGTCGGATGCTTAACCGACTGCAATCCAGGTGCCCCAGAATTCACATTTTTAATGCAGTCTTTCTTCACCATGCTTCTCTCTCAGCTCCTCCTCAGCCACGCCTTGGCCCCTTGCTTTTTTGTTTGTAAGAAGGCAAGCCATTTAGTGCAATTCCCTCCACTTTTTTACTTCCAAGCTCAAATTCTTATTCACTTCTCCATCTCTTAAAAAAAAAAAATTACAAAAGAGTTGCAGAAGAATAAGTGCACTTTCTGCCTAATGAATAAGAAAGAGGAAAAAAAAGAAATAAAATTGGGCCTCAGTTTCAAGTTAAAGATTTCAAAATTCTTGCCCCAATTAATTGAAACTACTTTAATTTTTTATTATTGGTCAGGCTGGCAAATGACACAAGATAGATTTGGGAATATTTTTGAATCAGCTTCAAGTTATTAATTTTTATTTTCATTAATATTTTGTATGATTTTAATGAAGATTGAAGCCTTCAAATAAACATTGCTGGTTATGTATGTAAAATTGATAATTGAAAAATTCCTTTACAATTACTAATTTCAGGTGGCCTTAGTATTTTATTGCTTATATAAAAAAAATTAGGGCATTGTTCTGCTAGTGAGCTTATACTTTTTTGGGAAGAGGATGTATGCGTAGTGAGTCAGGACCCACAGAATAGAGTAGGGTTGAGAGGGAGAAACGCTTTGTAAGATAGATGATCAGAAGAGCTTTGTGGAGGAGGAAGGTAATACTTCAGCTGGACTTTAGAGGACTGCTAAAATACCCACAGGCAGTGTGCACTCTAGGAAGAGAGGATTATAGGAACAAAAGCATTTGGAAAACACAGGCACATGATTTCAACATTAAGCGCAGTATATGTGTTAGGTGGGCTGTAAATATAGTTGGGTTAGGTCATCTTTCAGTAAAATGAATCAAACATTGAAATGGCCATTCTTAAGTAATCTTATTACTCTGAATAAAATACATCTTCATTTCCTTGGACATATTTTTTCTTTATTTAAAAAAAGTATTTTATGGGGGCGCCTGGGTGGCTCAGTGGGTTAAGCCGCTGCCTTCGGCTCAGGTCATGATCTCAGGGTGCTGGGATCGAGTCCCACATCAGGCTCTCTGCTTGGCAGGGAGCCTGCTTCCTCCTCTCTCTCTGCCTCCCTCTCTGCCTACTTGTGATCTCTCTGTCAAATAAATAAAATCTTTTAAAAAAAAAGTATTTTATGTAATAGATGCATATACTCTTTAAAAAATCAAATAACATTGAGAGATTCATAAAGAAAACCAGCTAAATACCCTTTGGCAGCCCTCAGTTCTTTCCTAAAGGAAATCAGATTTCATTTATTTAGCTGTTCTTTGGTTTTTGCTTCCATTTGATAATACTCTTATAATGTTATATCTTAATTTCTTGTAGACATTATCTCATCACTTCTGCTTATAAAATATATAGAATTAGCTCTAGTAAGTGACAATGTAACTTACTCCCAATAGTTTCTTCCAGTAGTGTTATATGACAAGTTTAGCTGATGTCCTAATTAATGTTTGATTTGTTATGACTACATGAGTGAGTGTATGTGTGTGATGTACTACTTAATGTTAATATGTGTCTTAGGTTGATAGAAAATTATGTGAGTGAAAACATATCTGTAGATTTTTTCAAACTGCAAAATCTTTCCAATAAATCCCCTAACCTTTCAAAAATTTTTCAAATAATTTATCAATTCTTTATATCTGGGGAGAGCCCTCTTTGGCCTTTTCTCTTCCACTCCCACCTAATTTGGTAGCAGTGCTGATTCTGAGATTCTCTCACCAGTCTTTCTTCCTGGACCTGCTCTTTCCTGGAGTCTTTTTTTCATCTATTGTGTCAGGCCCTCAGTAAGTCCCTTCAATCTGGAAAATACTGCATTTTGGTCTTTGAAATTCTCCTGTATTATCTTTCTTATTTTTCTGTAAATGTCTTTCACTGCCTTCCCCCCCCTTTTTTGAGATAAAATTGCTGTATAACATAATATTAGCTTTAGGTATACAACATAGTAATTTAATCTTCATATATTCTACTAAGTGATCATCACAATAAGTCTAGTTACCATCTGTTAACATACAGTCAACCCCCTTCACCCGTTTCTTCCACCCCCAAACCCTTTCACTTCTGATAACCACCAGTCTAACTCTCTGTATCTATGAGTTTGGTTTGTTTTACTTTTTATATTCCACATAGAAGTGAAATCGTGTATTTTTCTTTGTATGTTTGACTTATTTCATTTAGCATAACATCTTCAAGGTCCATCCACATTGTTATAAATCATAAGATTTCCCTCTTTTTATGGACGAGTAGTATTTTCCATTGTATATAGTGTGTGTATCTCTACCCATGCATCCATCAACAGACCTTTAGGTTGTTTCCATACCTTGGTACTGTAAAAAAATGCTGTAGGGATACATATCTTTTCAGATTCACATTTTTATCATCCTCAGATAAATACCTAGAAATGGTATGGTTGGATCATATGGTAATTCTATTCTTAATTTTTTGAGGAACCTCCATACTGTTTTTCATAGTAGCTGCACCAATTTATATCCCACCAGCAGTGTATGGAGGTTCCTTTTTCTCCACAACCTCTCCAACACTTCTTTTTTGTCTTTTTGATAACAGCCATTCTAACAGATATGAAGTGACATCTCATTGTGGTTTTGACTTACCTTTCCCTGATAATGATGATATTGAACACTTTATGTGTACATTGATCATCTGTATGTCTTCCTTGGAAAAATGTTTAGATCCTCTGCCCATTTTAAAATCAGATTGTTTTGATTTTTGTTTGTTTTGCTATCGAGATGCTTGAGTTCTTCATATATTTTGGATATTAATGCCTTATCAAAAATATAGTTTATAAATACTTTCTCCTATTCAGTAGGTTTTATTTTCTTTCTATGCAGAAGCTTTTTAGTTTGATGTAGTCCCACTTATTTTTGCTTTTGTTTTCTTAGAGTCATATCCAAAAATTCAATACCAAGAAAATATCAAGAATCTTATCACCTATGTTTTCTTCTAGATGTTTTATGGTTTCAGGTCTTATATTCAAGTCTTTAATCTACCTTGAGTTGATTCTCTTGTATGTTGTAAGATAGTGGTCTAGTTCCATTTTTTGATATGTGTCTGTGCAGTTTTCCCAGCATCATTTATTAAAGAGACTGTCCCTGCCTTTTTTTTTTTTCTTTTTGGAAGTATTTCACGTTTGTGATTGTTGGTAGCACTTAAAACTACGCAAAAATAATTTTTTTAAGGTACCTATAGGACAGAATTGGCAGTTAAAGTGGATATTGCTTATTTATATGCTACAGAATGTGCTATTCTGTTTAGGCTGCTTTAATAAGTTTATGGACATGAAAAGTAGATTTCTATTTAAATTCAATTAACATTTAGTGTATTATTAGTTTCAGAGGTAGAGTTCATTGATTCATCAATCTTACATAATACCCAGTGCTCATTACATTACCTGCCCTCCTTAATGTCCATCACCCACTTACCCATCCTCCTACCTCTTCCCCTCCAGCAAACTGCAGTTTGTTTCCTATGATTAAGAGTATCTGATGGTTTGTCTTACTTTCTGATGTTGTCCTGTTTTATTTTTTTCCTCTCTTCCCCTATGATCCTGTTTCTTAAATTCTACATATCAGTGAGATCATATGGTATTTGTTTTTCTGATTGACTTATTTCACTTAGCATAATGCCCTCTAGTTCCATCCACATTTTTGCAAATGACAAGATTTCATTGTTTTTGATGGCTGAGTAGTATTCCATTGTGTGTGTGTGTGTGTGTGTGTGTGTACAACACATCATCATCTTTTGTTTTTAAGATTTTTATTTATTTATGGAGGAGGAGATGAACCATAAGAGACTGTGGACTCTGAGAAACAAACTGAAGGTTTTGGAAGGTAGGCAGCGGTATTATGGAGGGCATGTATTGCATAGAGCACTGGGTGTGGTGCATAAGCAATGAATCTTGGAACACTGAAAAAATAAGATTTTAAAAAATAGATTTTTATTTATTTATTTGACAGAGCGCATGCACAGAAGCAGGGGGAGCTGCAGGCAGAGAGGGAGAAACAGGCTCCCTGCTCAGCAATACAGAGTTTGATCCCAGGACCCTGGAAACCCCGGTAGACACTCAACCGACTAAGCCCTAGGTGTCCCTATACCACTTCTTCTTTATTGCTTCATCTGTCGATGGACATCTGGGCTCTTTCCATAGTTTGACTATTGTGGATATTGCTGCTATAAACACTGGGGTATAGGTACCCCTTTGGATCACTACATTTGTATCTTTGAGGTAAATACCCAGTAGTGCGATTACTGGGTCGTAGGATAGCTCTATTTTCAACTACGAAAAGCAGATCTTGGCTATCAGTGTCTGCCTGATTTGAGCTCTTAAAGCTCTGTAATAGGGGTATGGTAATACAGTACTTGTAGCAACACTGGAAGCAAAGCATTTTATTGCTTTAAAGGTTTAAGATGGATTCAGGCAAGGAAGGGTTGGAGCCAGGTATACTTTGTTGTACATTGATGGAAGCAAGGTCTGGATGTGAAAAAGCAATCTGTTTATGGTTAACTTTATTTTATAGACTTTTACAAAGTGATACTGTATTAATCACTTTTTCTAGTTCAAGAAATTTTAATTCCAGGGTACAAACCATTGATTTTTAAAAAATTACATTTCCATTCCCTTAGTACCAGTTTAAAATAAATGCTGTTTATCATCAGCTATTTGCTATCACTGGGGAAGAAGGCAACTTGAAGTATTTACTGATAAATAGCTTTTTTCCCTAAATGTTACTTTTCTGCACCATCTAACATATAATGTCACATGTTCTTTTTGCACTGTTGCTATATGGATCAAAAATCTTCTGGCAAAGGGATAGGGGAATGGTGGTATCTATCTTGCCCTGTTTGTTCTGTTACTGTTTTATTGGACTGATCTACTCGAATAAACCTGTGATCATCACCTAAATATAAGTTGTGAACATATTATCTTTTGCTTGGTTATTTCAGTCATACTGCTATATATAATCAAGTGTCGCACAGTTTATCAGTTTGGTTCTAGGGAGTGAGTGGATACAGTTCATTACCTTGTGCTGTTAAACTAACTTTGTGTGCTTGCTGTTACTTACTTTTTACAGGCATCCTAATAAAAGCTAGACTGTTTCTTTAGGAGAAAAGAGACTTACATAATGTAATTTGAAGACTTTTCCAATAGAAAATGAAATACTATTGAAAATAATATCTGTTTTTTAGCTTTCAGCAATTGATGGTGCTTTGTTGTGGTATCTGTGGAAAGTCTTCTGCCATTATAGGGATTCTTATTAACTTCACTGAGAAGGACCCTTGCTTGTTAGTTTTTCTAGGTCTCTATTCTAAGCAATCTGTTTAGTGTTGAAAAATTCTGTAGGAGGGTCTATTCTGAGCCATTAACTTTCTGTAAGGGGAAAATGATGGATTACCGCAAAGACCAGTGAAGCAGGGGGTGCTATGGGTGGAGGGTTGGGTATCTGTTTCAAGAATTAAAAACTATGAAACACTTTGTACACAATTGATTTTTTGAAAAATAAACACGTTTTTAAAGAGGCTGAAGAAAAAAAATGGACTGTCCTTTCCCATTGTATATTCTTGGCTCCTTTGTTGAAAATTAGTTGTTTATATATGCATGGGTTTATTTCTGGGCTTTCTGTTATGTTTCATTGATCTATATGTCTGTATTTATACTGATACTATATTTTTTTGATTACTGTAGCTTTGTGGTGTAATTTGAAATTAGGAAGCATGGCACCACCATCATTGTTCTTTTTCAAGATTGCTTTGGCTATTCAAGGCTTTTGGGTTCCATACACATTTTAGGATTATTTGTTCTATTTCTGTAAAAAATGCCAGTGGAATTTTGATAGGAACTGAATTAAATCTATAGCTTGCTTGAGTAGTGTGGACATTTTAAAAATGTTAATTCTTGGGACGCCTGGGTGGCTCAGTTGGTTAAGCGGCTGCCTTCGGCTCAGGTCATGATCCCAGCGTCCTGGGATCGAGTCCCACATCAGGCTCCTTGCTCGGCAGGGAGCCTGCTTCTCCCTCTGCCTCTGCCTGCCTCTCTGTCTGCTTGTGCTTGCTCTCTCTCTCTCTCTCTCTAACTAATAAATAAATAAGATCTTAAAAAAAAAATTTTTTTTTAAATGTTAATTCTTCTGATCCATGAACATGGAATACCTTTCCATTTATTTGTGTCTTCTTCAATTTCTTTAAATAGTATCTCATAGTAGTCCATGTACAGGTCTTTCACTTCCTTGTTTAAATTTACTCCTAGGTATTTTTTTATATAATTGTAAATGGGATTATTTTCCTAATTTCTCTTTCTTACAGTTATTAGTGTTTAGATACCTAACAGATATATACACTGATATATTGTACCTTGCAACTTTATTGATTTCATTCTAACTGTTAATTGGTGGAGTCTTCAAGCGTTTTTTAATATATGGTATTATGTCATCTGTTTTTGAATATGGTATTATGATTATGGCATCAGTGACAGTTTTCCTTTTCCTTTTCCAATTTGAATGTTTTTATTTCCTTATCTAATTGCTGTGGCTAGGATTTCTAATACTATGTAGCATAATGGTGGTGAGAGTAGCCATCCTTGTCAGGTTCCTGATCTTAGAAAAAAAGCTTTCAACTTTTTACCCTTGAACATGATGCTAACTGTAGGTTCTTCATATACAGCTTTTATTATATTTAGATACATTCCCTTTATTTCCACTTCGTTAAAAGTTTTTTTTTATTTTATTAATCAGTGTGCTACACCAGATTAACAAAATGAAGGATAAAAATCATATGATCCCTTTCTTGCATTCCTGGAATAAATCCAACTTGATCAGGATGTATGATCTTTTTAATATATTGTTGAATTGGGTTTGCTGATATTTTGCTGAGAAATTTTACATGTGTGTTTATCAGGGATATTGGCTTAAAATTTTGTTTCTGTAGTGTCCCTGTCTGGTTTTGGTATCAGGGTAATTCTGGCCTTATAAAATCAGTTTGGAAGGATTCCTTCCTCTCCAGTTTTTGGAAGAATTTGTGAAGGATAGGTATTAAATCTTTAAATGTTTGGTAGAATTCATCTGTGAAGCTCTCTGGTCCTGGACTTTTGTTGGGACTTTTTTTCACTATTGATTCAATCTCCCCACTAGTAATCAGTCTATTCAGACATTTTATTTTTCTTGATTCAGTCTTAGACTATTGCATGTTTCTAGGAATTGATCATTTTTTTTCTTAAAGATTTTTTATTTATTTGACAGAGAGAAAGATCACAAGTAGGCAGAGAGGCAGGCAGAGAGAGAAGGGGAAGCAGGCTCCCTGCTGAGCAGAGAGCCCAATGTGGGGCTCAATTCCAGGATGCTACGACCATGACCTGAGCTGAAGGCAGGGGCCTAACCTACTGAGCTACCCAGGTGACCCAGAATTGATCGTTTTTTTCTATGTTACGACATTGGTTGACATATAGTTGTTTATAGTGGTTTCTTATGATCTTTAAATTTACATGATACCCTTGTACTTATAAGTTTTTACAAAGTAATTTGTAATTTACAAAGTTACACTTGTAACTTTTCCCCCTTTCATTTCTGATTTTGGGTGCTTTCTTCTTTGTTCTTGGTGAGTCTAACTAAAGTTTGTCAGTTTGGTTTGTATTTTCAAAGATCAGCTCTTAGTTTTATTGATCTTTTCTATTGTGCTTTTATTTTCTGTTTCATTTATTTCTGCTCTGATTTTTATTTCCTTCCTTCTAATTTGGGCTTCATTTACTCTTTCTTTTAGTTCCTTAAGTATAAAGTTAGGTTATGTATTTCAGATTTTTTTTCTTGTGGTAGGCCTGTATTGCTCTAAATTTCCCTATTACTACTACTTTCCTGCATCCCATAGATTGTTGAGCTGTTGTATTACCTTTTCCATTTGTCTCCAGGTATTTTCTGTTTTCTCCTTTGATTTCTTCATTGACTCATTGGTTGTTCAGTGGGATATTTGTTTAGTCTCCACATATTTGATTTTTTTCCCCTCAGTTTTCTTCCTGTAATTGATTTCTAGTTTCATACTGTTGTTATTGGAAAAGATACTTGATATGGTTTCCTTTTTTTCAAGTCATGTATAATGAATATACAGTGTTATATTAGTTTCAGTTGTACAGTATGATTCAGTGGCTCTATACATTTCTCAGTGCTCATCAAGATAAATATACTCTCAATACCCTCTATCTATTTCATCCTCACACTCACCTCTTCTGGCAACCACCAGTTTATTCTCTGTGTTTAAGAGTCTTTTTTTGTTGTTGTTCTTTTATTTCTTAAATTCCAAATGTCTGTGAAATCATAGATATTTGTCTTTTTCTGTCTGACGTATTTCACTTAGTATTATGCCTTCTAGGTCCATTCATGTTGTTGCAAATGGCAAGATTTCATTCTTTTTTATGGCTGAATAATTTTTCAGAGTATCTCTTCTTTGTCCGTTTATCTATTGATGGATACCTGGGTTGTTTCCATACCTTGGCTATTATAAATAATCCTGCCATAAACATGAGGATGCATATATCTTTTCAAATTAGTGTTTTCATTTTCTTTGGTAAATACCAGTAGTAGAATTACTGGATCATATGGTATCTATTATATCTATCTATCTAATATATATATATAAAGAATAGAAATCTACTCTTAATCTTTGGAAGAATCTCCATAGTGTTTTCCACAGTAGGTGCACCAATTTGTGTTCCCATCAATACTGCATGTGGGTTCCTTTTTTTCCACACCCTCACTAACAGTTATTATTTCTTGTGTTTTTTATTTTAGCTATTCTGACAGATGTAAAGTGATACCTTATTGTGGTTTAAATTCACATTTTCATAATGATTAGTGATATTGAACATTTTTTCATGTGTTTGACTATCTGTTGTCTTTGGAAAAATGTCTACTCAAGCCATCCCATTTTAATTGGATTATTTGGGGGGTTGTTTTGTTATTGTTGGGTTTTTTTGTTTTTGTTTGGTTTTGTAAAAGTTCTCTATATATTTGGAATCTTAACTCCTTGTTTGATATATTGTTTGCAAATATCTTCTCCCATTCAGTAGGTTGCATTTTTGTTTTTTTTATGGTTTCCTTTGCTACATATAAGCCTTTTATTTTGATGTAGTCCCAATAGTTAATTTTTGCTTTTGTTACTCTTGCCAGAGGACACCTATCAAAAAAAATGTTGCTAAGGCCAATGTCAAAGAAATTATTGCCTATGTTTTCTTCCAGGATTTTTGTAGTTTCAGATCTCTTTTCAGTCCTTAACCCACTTTTAGGTTTTTATTTGTTTATTTTATTTGTCCAGTATAAGAAAGTGTTCCAGTTTCATTCTTTTGAGTGTTGCTGTCCAGTTTTCCCAAGACCACTTATTGAAGAACTGGTCTTTTCCCTATTGTATGTATGTTCTTGCCTCCTTTGTTGTAGATTAATTGTCCATAAAAGTATGGCATTTTTCTGGACTCACTACTCTGTTCCATTGATCTATGTGTCTATTTTGTTATCCTTGATATGATTTCAGTCTCCTAAAATTTATTGAGACTTGTTTGGTGACCCAACATGTGTTCTATCCTGGAGAATCTTCACTTGAAAAGTATGTGTGTTCTGTTCCTGGATGAAATGTTCTGTATATATTAAGTCTACATTAGAATGTGTTATTTAAGGCCTTGTTTTTCTGTCTGGATGATCTATCCATTGCTATAAACTGGATATTAAGGTTACCTACTATTATTGCTGCTATATCTCCCTTTAGGTCTGTTAATATTTGTTTTATATAATTAGGTGCTCTTGTTCTTTTGGAACATATTCCTCTGCCTCCTCATTCCATTTGACTTTGTATGTTAATTTCTATGTATTAGGCAAAACGGCTGCCTCTCCTGGTCTTAAAGGACTTGCCATGTGTAGGATTTGACCCAGGAGGCCCAGATGTACAATCACCCCTGGCTTCTAGAGCCAGGTGCTTAAGGGACATCCCATGTGTGGGCTGCATATACCTACAGCTGTAGCAGGGTTACTGCTGTGGCATGGGGAGCTGAGATGTTTGCCCAGCCAGCTTTGGTGGGCTGCAGTTGTGGCATTAGGGGCCAGCAATTTAGTTGGTTGTGATGATACTGTGACAGCAGTGTACCTACCAGTGGTAGCAGGTTAGAGAGAGAGTACCAAGATGACACGCACCAGCACTGGCACAACTAAGGTAGAATAATGCAAAGATGGCACCTATCAGTGCCTCCATCCCCAGAGAGTAGCAGTAGGTTCCTGTCTTCCCAGAAGACACTTTAAGATTAGCAGTGGATCTAAGAACTGTTGAAACTTCTATTTGTTCATTGGGTCTTGGGGTACCCTTTGAGTGTGGGTTGTCCATTCCCTGCAGCTCTGTGATTCTTCTGAATGTAAACCCTCTTGGTGTTTAAAGCCAGATGTTTTGGCGGCCTCTCTCCATTGTAGATCCCAAGAGTTGGGGTGCCTGATGTGGGACACAAACTCTTTGGTTCTCAGGAAAAAGCTACATATTTTTAAGATCCCTCTTTATTGTGGTTGCTATGCCTGAGGTGGGTTTTTCTATGTTTGTGAGACCAGGTCCCTGCCTCTCCTGCCTATCTCAGTGTGCTGCTTTCATGCCTTGTTATGCAGGTGCTGTTCCACTATTTGTCAGGTCTTTTGCAAAGGAAATTGTTCCATGTGTAGCTGTAGATTGGTTGTATCTGTGGGAGGAGATAAGCTTAGAATCTTCTGTGTCACCATCTTGAATGCTTGTTCTCCTATCACAGTCTTTATTTCTATTTTCTATTAAATTTTCTCAACTTCATTTTCCAACCTCATTTTTAAAATTTTAGTTTTATGCTTTTAATATCCAAAATATAAGTT
Organism: Taxidea taxus jeffersonii; assembly: GCA_003697995.1. Taxonomy (NCBI): domain Eukaryota; kingdom Metazoa; phylum Chordata; class Mammalia; order Carnivora; family Mustelidae; genus Taxidea; species Taxidea taxus. The sequence goes on along the minus strand of ML103621.1, from coordinate 273,678 downwards.
ATTTCTTTTTCAAAGCACCCTAGTCCTAATCCTATCTTTCTGAGAATACTAACAAGTATTCTCAAAAAAAACAAGTATTGTTTTTGTTTAAGTGTTCTTTTCCCTATATTAGTTTTGTCTGTGGGATTTTGTGCATCTCTTCATGTAAACATGCATGATATTGGCTATTGTGATTTAAGGAAAACATTTGTATATGGGGACAAGGGGTACTTTGCTTTAGGAGGATTAGATAGTGGATATAGATGGAGGGAAATGTAACCAATTTGATTTGGGGAACCACAGATGTCTCTATGTGGACATATTTTTCTCTTCAGCCATTGTTTTCCTCAAGAGCAGGGAAATAGGAAGTGTGCTAAGGGGCCCATTCTTTCTTAGCAGATTTTCAATAGTCCTCCTTCCTGAACATTTTCAACTGTTCTCCTTGCTCTAGCCCTTCACTATCTGGAGTACAAGAATCCATTAACAGTATCCAGAGACTAAGCCTCAGCCCTCCTGCCTGACCACATGCTTGCCTGGATGCACAGGGTAGTAGAGGGCTCATCTAAGCCTAATAGGCTTTAGAACAGACAGGGGTTTTTCAGTCACTTGGATTCACTCCCAAATGTTTTTGAAATATCATCTGCCTCTCTCTTTTCTGTTCTTTTTTGTCTTTGGTGCTTATATTTTTTAAACATCTCACTGTCATTTCAGTGGATTCTAGGGAAGAAGATTTAATTTTATAAACACAAGTGATCAATCCTTCTCCTAAAATGGATATTCTCCCTTTCCTTTTTCTCCCCCTGTACTTGATTTTAAATGGAACAGAATTTTATAGTAGCAGCTGTGCAAACAGTATGTGAGAGTTAAGAGCCTGTGAATTTTAGTTTATGAGAATTTGATAATTTAGACAGCAACTGTTTTTGTTTTTTTTTAAGAAAACCACCCTAATAATAGGGTCATTTTAGTCAGTACAGTGCCTAATTGTAAAGAAGTCTAATTAAATAAACTGAATTGTGCTTAAGATTGAGTTATGGTTTTCTTTGTTACATGAGGAATTCACTAGAGTAAGTTTGAGTTGAGCCTGTCTTTTATCCATACTATGTGTCATAATGCCATTTGTATTGTTGTAGTTTTGCCTTGCAAATTTTAAAATACCATGCAAATGTTGGCTAGTTACAATACTAGTTATTACATAATCATTCTTTGGATAGCATAAGCTCCATAGGAAGCATTCAACATAGTTCCTCCCCCAGGTTAATTCCTTCTTACTGAGAAATTCCTTTTCTTTTGAAATTATTCAACCCTCAAATTTGTTTCTATGAAAAACCAGAATCATTACACTAAAGTCCATATTTAAGCCCTTTCCATTCTCAGTATGTGCCTCTTAGGTTTTCTATAAGCAATGCCAAATATATAAACTTTGGTTTTTCTGGGTAGACCTAAATCCAGAGAAGAGTTCAAGGTTGCCACCTGCATATTTGCCCAAGGAGCCAGTCAGCCAAATGTACAAAACATGCACTGGAATAAATTGGTGCCAGGAAAACGAGGTTTCCACACCTGACTCTATATATTTGATGACATTCCAGTTGGTTCTACTTCCCTCCAGATTCCTGTGACAGGAAAATATTATTTGTCTATATAACCCCCCATGATCTCTAAGATTGTGGATCCTGATAACTAGATCTTTTGTTTCCTGAGCCCATGTATATATCTTTATTTTCCTTTTTGACCCGAGGAGATAGCTTTGAGTAGTGAGTGGGATTATGAAAACTTGGATGGAGTCCGTGGCTGAGCAGCTAATCTGCATTAGAACAACTGGTTGTTTTGTGTATGCGTGTGTGTGTGCATGTGTGTGTGTGTGTGTGTGTGTATGTGTGTGTGTATGTGTGTGTGCTGATGGCTTATACCTTTTAAAAATTCTTTCATTGTCATTTTAGTGAGGTGTTAAGAGGAAAAGTAGATAAGCTTATCTTTAAAAGATCTCCTCTGACTTTTTTTTTTTATACTTGATTTTAAAGCCAACAGAATTTCCTTAGAACAAATTTATTGAGATACAACTTATACACGATAAAAATGCCCTTTTTAAAGGATATAGTTCAGTGGTGTTCAGTATTTTCAGAATACTGCATCACCACTATTTAGTTTTAGAACATTTTTATCACTCCAAAAAAAAAAAAAGAGAAACCCCACACCCATTAGCAGATACTCCCTTTCCTGCCTCTCCACCTCTCCCACTTCTCCCAGCCCTAGACATCAACCAATCTTTCTGGCTACATAGATGTACCTGGACTTACCAACATTTCATGTAAATGGAGGCACACAATATGTGGTCTTTTGTGACTGAACTTTTGCACTTAGCATGTGTTTCAAGTTTCATCCATGTTGGAACATCAGTACTTTGTTCCTTTTTATGGCTGGCTAATTCTCTATTGTATGAATATATCACATTTATCCATTTACCCATTGATGGACATTGGGTTGTTTTTACCTATTGATTATTATGAATACTGTTATGAACATTTATGTACAAGTTTTCATAGGGACATATGTTTTCATTTTTCTTGAGCATCTACCTAGGAGTGGAATTGCTGGGCCATAGGGTGACATTGTTTAACATTTTAAGAAATGGTTTTCCAAAATAGCTGTACTATTTTCTGTTCCCATCAGCAATGAATGAAGGTTTAACTTTTCTACATCCTTGTCAACACCTATTATTGTCTGTGTTTTTCGTTATTCTTGTAGTACAGGGAATATAGTTTTTAATAGTAGAAAGATGATGGACTCGAAGAGAGAAAACAGAGAGGAGACCAGCTGCTTAAAGGCCAAGATGATAATGTCTGTTACGGATTTTGAGAATAAATTGTGAATTGAATGAAATCCTCAGTGAATTCTGTATTTTTCACTAATGTTTTTATGTAAAGAGTATCTTAAGTGAGCTGGAAGAGGAATAGGAGAGCTAATAAATGAATTTTTAATATATAAATATATATTTATATGTATTAATATTTATATATGTAATTTGTATTAGTAGAAAATCAACTCATGTAAAATAATGAAAGTTTAAAGAATATCAATCTGAAGGGATTACATATGATCAACTTGCTAGACACCTATATCTCTGCTCTAACACTGTTAAGCTGTATTCTCAGTACCAGTATTTTGCTAAACCCGTGGAAATAATCAGCCTTTACACTGAGTTCATAAACAATTTGAGGACTTAGGGGAGAAAGAGGAAACATCCAAAAGAGGCTTAGGAACTCTGGGTTTGATGGCTTATCTCCTGTGACACCAAATAAGTCCCGTTACAGCTGAGCATTTAATCACTAGTCTTTTAGAGGGTGGGAAACTAGTGGTAAAGTGATTCCCATTGAAATTACTTACTGTACTTTGCCCATTTAATATAGCACTAGATTTAGGGAAAGAGCCAAGTTTGTTAGCTGGTATATTGCCAATATTGTTCAAGATTAGCATATTATATTGTGGGAGGCTCCCCTTCCGAAGTGCTTTAATTTTTTTTTTCTATTCTCCCGTGTGCTGACGTTCCCACATAAACAGGTTCTTTAGCTGTTAAGTGCTTGTGTGTGATATCTAGCCTGGATATGAGCTCCCAGTTTTGACGTTAGATAGACTATTTAATGTATTTCTTATGTTTTTATCTATGCCAGTCTGCCCCCATTAGTAAGCATTCAGCACTCAGTAAATGCCCACAGAAGAGACTTGCTGACATACTATTTAGGTATCATTGGGAGTATTATGGGACTGAAATGTAAAGTATCATCTAATTCTTTTTTCATCCTGTAGGCCTTGCCTTTACATGCAAGCTCATTCTGGGAGCTGGAAGTATCAGTGTAGATATTGGCTAATTTGGTAATAAACACACCTCTGCATTTGTGGAATCTACTCAGATAAGATTTATAATTTCACTAATGTCTAAGAATAGACTGTAATTTATAAATGTTATCAGTTACTTTATCATCCTGTCCTTTCAGAAATTTGTTTGAGGCCCTGAGAACTTTGTCATGGACAAGGGTTGCAAGAAAGCTGTAAACATATAACCTTTCCTTTTATATAGAAATATACCAATTCCATTAACTAGAAAATATAATTATGTTGTTTAGATAAGCTTCTTGTCAGTCTAAAGAAGTGATTGCATTCCTAGGGTATGAAATGCAGGTGGTAAAACCCAGTCTAATCCAGTGTAGCTGGTGTTGTATTATTTTCCCCATTCTTACCAACTGCATATTTAGAAGGAAACATAATTCATGTTTTGTTCTCATGTATCCTACAAAACATTTTGTGCCCATTCATGGAGGTTTTTATTAAAACATTCCTCCACATACACCTCAGGACCTAAGAAGCTATAATTTATCATAAGTGGATTAAGATTCCCACCCCCACTACTTACCAATTTTGCTTGTTCATTTGTTGATTCAGGAAACATTTGTTAAACGTTTACTTGTACAAGACTGGGTGGTAGTTGCTCTGTGATAATGATAGCAACAATATCTGACTTTGTTGGAGTGCACTGATCAGACCACAAGCTCTGAGGTCAGACTGCCACGATGAATTGCAGCTTGGCTACATGGGAACTGTGTGAACATGGACAAATTAATTAATCTCTTTCAGTCTAGTCCTCTGTAACTGGGGTTGTATTAGGCTCCTGTTGCTGCTGTGACAGATTTCCACAAATTCAGAGGTTTAAAAACCACACAAATTATCTCAGTATTCTATGGGTGAGAAGTTTGTGGGCTCAGCTGGTGTCTCTACTCCAGGTCCACAAGGCCAAAGTCAAGGTGTTGGTCAGCCTGGGTACTTATCTGAAGGTTCCAGGAGAGAAGCTGCTTCCATGCTCTCTTGGATCCTTGGCACTCTTTCATTCCATATAGTTGTAAGGCCAAGATACCTGTTTTCTTGCTGGCTTCTCCTTGGCTTTAAGAGGCTGTCCACATGCTCAGGCTTGTAACCTTTCTTCATCTTCAAAGTCAGCAACAGCTTATTGTTTTTTCTAACAAATTAGCAAGTTTTCATAAATCCTTTGTGAGGCTTAATGAGGAAATAAAAAGCTACTTCGATAAATCTGGCTCCACGAAGCTAAATATTTTGGTTCTTTTAATGGCTGACCTTCTCATGGCTCTGAGATATATCATGGTAGATGATTTTAGGCATTTTGCCTGTTTTGTTTTTTTGTTTTTGTTGTTTTTCCTCCTGAGGCTAAGGTTGTAAGTAGAGTATAAATTCATGGCCATTGAAAAATCAAAGCACACGACAAGCACCATGATAAATGTCCAGATTAGGGTTAAGTGCCATCTCGTGATATAGGTTCAGCATTGCTGATTATGATCATAATCTTTTTTTAATGAGAACAAATACTTGTCACATGGTTCACTGTTTGCTGTTTAATCTGGAATGAAAAAGTATTTTTATGGTACAGTCTTTAAGTGCTGAGTAGTTTTCTCTATATACTATGTATACTGTGCTTGTATGTTTGTGTTTTAGCTTGAGAAATGGGTGAAAATTACCCAACAACAAATGAAACTTTCAAGAAAACTTGTGTAATTTGAAATGACTCTTTTCACTAATGGAGAAAGTTCTTGTCTTAGGAAAAGATTAATGTTAAGGAAAATGATGACTATTTCAATTATTAACCATTGTTCCATCTGCAAAGTTTCCTTAAACCTTTTTGCTCATATTTTATTTCAATTAAATTCCAGAAATAACTATAAGTTTAAACAGTTAAAATATTTTTTTAAAGATTTTATTTATTAGAGAGAGAGAGAGAGATGGTGAGAGAGAGCAAGAAAGAGCATAAGTGGGAGGGAGGAGCAGGCTCTCCACTGAGCAGGGAACAGGATCAGGGGCTTGATGCCAGGACTCTGGGATCATGACCTGAGCTGAAGGCAGACGCTTAACCAACTGAGCCACCCAGGCACCCCAGCAGTTAAAATATTTTAATGCAACTTCAGAGGTGCATTTCACTTCTGTTTCAGAGGCCCTTTTGTGGAATTTCATTGATGAATATCCTTACCCTCTGACCACCAAATGACACTTTTGTTATCGTTTGAATACTCTGTGATCCCCTTCCTACTTCAGCTCTGCTATTTGTGTAAATGGACTAAATTATTCATTATTTCTTCAAGATATATTTGGAATACAGATGTCTCTTTATTTGCATGCTAGTTTGTGTAACTATCTGTGTATCTTAAAAGTGTGTATCGGGCCATCAAAACTATTTATCACTTTTTATATGCAAGGCATTGAAGGAATTTAAAACACATTTAAACTTCAGCCTCCAACCAACTCTGAAGGAGCTTACATTTGCTGGTTTGTGGATTTTTTGTTGTTGTTGTTAAACTGCCAGTAAACACCGAATATTTTCTCAATTGGGGCCTTGCTGACAATCTTATTTATATTGTAATCACCACCCTCACTCCAACCTGTACTTTGACTTCCTTCTGGCCCTACTATTGTATTTATCCCTTAAGGTGGCACCTACTAGAATTTAAGTTCCCTGAGAGCAGGGATTTCTGTTTGTGTTTTCTGATGTATCCCAAATGCTTAGAATTGTGCTAGGCACAGAACAGCCACTCGGTAAATATTTGTTGAATGGCTGAATGTGTATTCATGCATGCATTTTTTCATATGTAAAACAGACAAGATATGAACTATATCCAGAATGGTCCATGCCTTACCATCTCACTGCTATCTACCTGCTCCAGGACAACCAACCAGCTTCTCTCTCTCTGGGACTATCCTCTCCCAGCTCAGTACCCTGCTTTCCCCTGCGCCCCCTACCGCCCAGGCTCAACACAGCAACCAGAGTGGTCCTTTTAAGTCCAATCTCACAGCTCAAAGCCCTCACTCAGGTTTGAGAGGGTGGGAACAGGGTTTATAATAAGACTGTAATGATCTTCCCTGGCTCTTACCTCCGCCCTCTCCTGATTTCATTTCCTGCCACTCTCCCAACACTTGGCCCTGGCCCTTGCGATTTCTACTGATTAGCATGTGTTAAGCATTCTCCCTTTCCTTTAGTTCTCTGCTTGATTGTCACCATGTTAGAGTGGCCTTCCCAGATCATGCTGAATGAAATAACATTCCCACCCCCATATCACTCTGCTTTTATTCCTCCTTATCTTACCTTAATTTCTTCAGAGCATTTACATTACCACTTACATATGTTATTATACTACTATTTGTCTCCCACATCATATTATAATTTTCACAAAAGCATGAAGTTTGTTTTCAGTGCTATATCTCTAGAGAATGCCAGACACACAGAAAGCATGTGATAAGTATTACACACAGTATAAGTGTAATGAATAAATATTCACAAAAACAGAAGCCTTGCTTGTGTTTTTAATAATGTGAGACCTTGAAGCCATTGTAATTACCAGTATTGATGCAAGAGCACAAATGGCAAGTGATGTTTATTATATTTAGGTATCAGCAAATCAAAAAATAATGCAAGCAATAATAAAGTAATTATAATAAGCTTTTGCTTTCAGGCATCAAGGCACATTTACACCAATACTTCTTCCTCTCCAACCACCTCCCGCCTTGCTGTGCTAGGCATTCCTCTAGAAGCCTCCTTTATTTTTTTTTAACATTTTCAAAAAATATTTTATTTATTGGAAGAGAGCGAGAGGGAGAGAGACAGAAAGAAAGAGAGCAGAGGGAGGGGGAGAAGCAGACTCCCCACCAAGCAGGGAGCCTGATACAGGACTCCCAGGATCCTGAGATCGTGACCTTAGCTGAAGGCAGATACTTAACCGAGTCAGCCACCCAGGTGCCCCTAGAAGCCTCTTTTAAAGGTGTTGAGCAATTCATCTCATGTATAGGAAATCTTATCTATAAGATTGCTGCAGGCTGAGTATAGCAGTGATATTTACCACATTTCTAGAAACAACACAAAGTACAGATTCTTGGTATGTTAACACAGTGTTAGAAGGAAAAAAGGGGAGAAGAAATGTTATGTTAATAAATCAAGGTCTTTACTGCACTGTCTGTATATTTGAACAGAGTCAGGAGGTAAATTGTGAATATTCAGGGTTCAAAGTGAGTGTGTTGCAATTAAAGCCTCTGAGGTAGAGGACACTCACATACTCGCCTAGTTAGTGAATCAATGAATCTGTCTTCCATCATAGGAAATGGAAGATATTTTCTCCTCAGTTGCTTTTTCTTTTTGAGAAGATATTTGGTGATTCTTCCATTTACGCTCTAAAGGAATTATGTTGTTTTGTTACGTTTGAGATTCTCTGACTGTATCTGTCTCCCTTCCTATTACTTGCCAGTTTATTCCCTGGGAAAATTATTTATCATATTTCAAAAATTGGAAGTCAGTGATGAAAGTTCCCCCTCTTTCAAAGATGTTATTGTCATAAACTCATAACTGTTTTCAATATTTGTTTTATTCAATTTGGTGTCTTCACACATTGCCTGCCTTAGGATTTGAGGTTTCATTTCAGAGCCAGAAGACTAATGGCCCATTATCAAGGCTGTAGGAATGCTGTTGCCTGTATCCTTAAATGCTGGAATTAAACCATAGTTTTAAACAGACAGTATATACCCATGAAAACATCCAGATTCACTTTGGATTAGTCACTGTAAGAAAATTAAAAGGGCAAAATAGAATTCATTTTCTTTTAGTACATATTTATTTCTAACCGTAAAGGTATGAGCAATGGGTAGTTTTCAATTTTTAATCACTCCAAACTTAATTATTTCCATTTCTTACATAGTCAAGATCATAATACAGTGGAAAATAATGCCATCATAAGCAACACACCACATATTTTTAGGGATTATTGGAGTATTTGTATATGATTTCTTTTTTTTAATAATTTAATGTGAAAATTTTCTAATATCAAGAAAACTTTTTCCGTAAACCCTGTAGTGGTTATTGGACCACATTGTTGGTGGTCAGTGAGAAATAGTTACTCCAACCATAAATAGAATGTTCTCTAAAATGATTTTAACAAAGATTGAAGTCTACACGTTTTTGGCATTGGTACTTTTGGCAGCATCCTTTATTCTAACATTCATAAAGGTGAAATGGACTCATATTAAAAGACATTTCATTAATACCTCAGTGCTCTCATAAAAACCAAATTAATGAAGGTAAAGTAAAAGAAGTTACTCTTTAACAAGTAGTTACATAGTGCTTACCATGTGTCAACCTCTCTGGTTTAGGTACTTTGCAAATTGAAACTCTTAATCCTCATCACAATCCCATGAGGTAGTTAATATTCCCATTTATAAATGAGGAAAGGGGGACGCCTGGGTGGCTCAGTTGGTTAAGCAGCTGCCTTCGGCTCAGGTCATGATCCCAGTGTCCTGGGATCGAGTCCCACATTGGGTTCCTTCCCTGGCAGGAAGCCTGCTTCTCCCTCTGCCTCTGCCTGCTACTCTGTCTGCCTGCGCTCGCTCGCTCTCTCTCTCTAACAAATAAAAATCTTTAAAAAAATGGGATGCCTGAGTGGCTCAGTTGGTTAAGCGGCTGCCTTTGGTTCAGGTCATGATCCCAGCGTCCTGGGATCGAGTCCCACATCGGGCTCCTTGCTCGGCAGGGAGCCTGCTTCTCCCTCTGCCTCTGTCTGCTTGTGCTCTCTCTCTCTCTCTCTCTAATAAATAAAATCTTTAAAAAAAAATCTTAAAAAAAATAAATAAATGAGGAAAGGTTTAAAGTCTAAGGTCACCCAGGTGTCAGGTGGCAGAACCAAGATCCTAACCCAGAAAGTGACTGCTGAACCCACCTTCCTGATCCTTGCTCTGTGGCCACTTCGCAGCACTTTCTGTGAGTTTCTGAGTGTTTTCTGGATTTTCACTTCTTCTGATGGCCTCATGTTATGCATAAATTTTGTAACACTGACTAATCCACTTCCTTTGTATCACATTTGCTCTCTTTGCTGTTTCTTATTCACTTGACTGGCTAAAGCAACTGACCTAAGTTAAGGAATCCTGTATATTAATATTAACTGGATTAAGTTCTCATTGCCTTAGACATGTGCCTAAAAGGATTGTAATTATTCCCCTAAAGTATTTGCTATAAAATATTTATATTTGCCTCTGAGAGAAGTTAGTATACAATTTTTAAAAATAACTTTTCTGTATTTAGATATTGACAAAACATCTAAGTCTTTGAGAATGGAAGGAAACTTTTAATATGTCTGTCTGAATTTTGGCTCACTGTAAGATATTTTTGGTGTTTGTATGAGAAGCATATATCAAATTCTAAACTCTGACATGGGAGAGATAAAAAGCTATGTAGGGATTAAAAGTTTCCTTCAGTTTCCTCTAGCTACAGATTTCCTGACAACTAAGTTTAGTCTTGTTAATGGTGACCAAGGAATGTCTCTTGTATTCAATTTTATTCAACTAAGAGATTCTTGTTTTTAATGAGCTTGAAGACAGTAATCAAATGGGAGTTTCCACTGTGGATAAAAAGCCAACCTGTATCTTAATTTTGGGTAAGGAACACACAGAAGTGAAATATGAACCCATTTTATGCACTGAGTAAAGCTTTAATTTTCAGGGTGTCTTGAATGAGTTATTAAATCTTTAACATTAAAATAAGTTCAATGCTGAAATATCAAAGAAAAGGCAAAATTGCCCTCTTTTTTTCTCAAGGGCTTACTTAAGCCTTTAGGAATTTTTTTGTGAATAAAATATTAAACCTTATGATGCCTCTGTGCTTTTGTTGTTGTTACTGTGCAGTATGCCTGAGAGCGTTTTTTATTCTTTTTCTTTCCAGATGGCAGAAATGATGCTCAGGAGAGTAGCTTAAGAGACTTAATAAAAGAGCTGCCTGACACCCACTACTGCCTCCTCAAGTACCTATGCCAGTTCTTGACAAAAGTAGCCAAGCACCATGTGCAGAACCGCATGAATGTTCACAATCTCGCCACTGTGTTTGGGCCAAATTGCTTTCAGTAAGTTAGCGGAGTTTTGCTTTTAATATTACATACCACTTTTTCTTTATTACTGCCTGAAATCACTTGGGTTATAGAATCATGTTTCAGACTGAAAAGTCAACCAGTTTATGTTGGAGGAGTTCTATCTTGCTATTGGGCATTTTAGCCTTGTTTTTCATCCCAATTTTGAAGAAGGCACATAGGCCTTTTCATGAAAACCATAATTTATAATATTTATTTATTTATATAACTTTATTTAGAATTCTGGAAATAAGTTTTACTTTCACTAAAAAGGACATTTAAACATTTTAATCTGAAGCATCGATTAGCAGAAAGGGAAGGAGTACAATATATTGCATAATTTTTTAAAGTGATAAAATCATTGCTAAAAGATAGAAAAATACTAGCTCAGTTTGTCAGTGACAGAAAAAAAACATTTGTTTTCTAGGAATAAACTAGACTTTAGGAATAGATAAACTTGTCTCTTTGGCTGGTGCTGTAACACTGGCCACAAGAATTTTTGTAAAACTTCATATTTTCTTTTCCTTGTTATTCCTTAAAAGTCTGTAATTGTTGATATGTGAAACATGATTTTGAAATCCAGGGACTTTTCTTTTAACTCTCCTATTAACCTATTAATCCCCACTGTTATCAAACATATTTCTTCTAGTTATAAGCACAAAGAAAGAATATACTCACACTTTAAAAGCTCTCATAAATTCTCAGCAATTTTTTAAGTAGTGTATCTGCTTATATAGTCAGTTAATCTATAGACTCATTCATCAACCCAGAACTACAAATATTATAGTCCTCAGAATAACCATTCAATATAAACTCTGGCTTAGATCATAGTAGTCCAGGGTTCCAGGACATTCATAACCTATGGCAGCAAGTTCTACCTTTAAAAAAAAACAAACATTTATTTGAGAGAGAGAGGAGAGCACATGCAAGCACCTGTGCATACAAGGATGGGGAGGGGTGGAGGGAAGGAATCTCCCTGCTCAGCACAGCGCCTTCCCCGGGGGGCTGGATCTCAGGATCTATGAGATCATGACCTGAGCTGAAATCAAGAGTCAGACGCTTAACCGACTGAGCCACAAAAGTGCCCCAAGAAATTCTACCTTAATAACTATTCCCATTGTAACTTAGAGATTTACATTTTTTAAAAAAATTTTTGAAGATTTTATTTATTTGTCAGAGAGAGTGAGCACAAGCAGGAGTGGCAAGCAGAGGGAGAAGCAGGCTAGTCAGTGAGCGAGGAGCCTGATGCAGTACTCTATTCCAGGACCCTGGGTTCATGACTTGAGCTGAAGTCAGATGCTTAACTGACTGAGCCACCCAGGCATCGCGAGATTTAAATTTTAAATAGTAGAATTTCATAGGATATGTTAGGGTCTCATGAATAAAATCTCAAACATAAGCTGCACTACTTACTCATGAATTTTGTGTTAGTGAAATAAGCTGTATTTATTCTTTTTACTCCTATGTTCAGAATAAACCTTTGGTGATCTACATGTAAGAAATTAAGTGGAAAACTGTTCAGTAATTTTGAAACCCTAGATTCCAAAAGAGGTGAAAATGAATTTTTAAATAGAATAGGTTTTTTAAAAAGATTTTATTATTTAAGAGAGAGAGAGAGCATGAGAATATGCAGAAGAGTGGGGAGGGGCAGAGGGAGAGGGAGAACAGACTCCCCACTGAGTGCAGAACCCAACATGGGGCTCCATCCCAGGACCCTGAGACCAAGACCTGAGCTAAAGTCAAACTTAACCAGCTGAGCCACCCAGGTGCCCCTAGAGAGCTTATTTTATAACACACAGATCCACACTTCGTGGCTGACTTACTGGATTGGCCTTGATCTGGAATTTCTGATAACCTGCTGCAATCAAACATCAAATAAGTAATGAGTTTTTATTATAGGCCCTACTAATCAGTATAGCTTTTAAGCTCTTTGTATTGTGGTAAAATATACATAACAAAATTTACCATTTTACCATTTTTAAGTATACAGTTCAATGGCATTAAGTACAGGTGCATTGGTGTGATTGACTTGTTATGTATTTCTAAACTTAACAAATATAGAAGTTGCCACTAGGTACTTTTCTCATTAAAATAGAGTGTAATTTTTAAAAGAGCTGTTTATTGAGCTCTTACCAAGTTCTTTTTTAAAAATTTTTTTTTAAATTTTATTTATTAATTTGACAGAGAGATCACAAGTAGGCAGAGAGGCAGGCAGAGAGAGAGGAGGAAGCAGGCTCACCACTGAGCAGAGAGCCCAATGCAGGGCTCCATCCCAGGACCCTGAGATCATGACCCGAGCCAAAGGCAGAGGCCTTAACCCACTGAGCCACCCAGGCGCCCCAAGCTCTTACCAAGTTCTATACTGTCTCACTTATCTGCTTGATTCTAAAGAGGCAGAAGGAGTTTATGTTATCCTTGAAGATCCTCTGTCTAGGTTAAGGAAAAGCAAACACTTGAACTCCAGTGACCTCACTTAGCTTTCCACTAATCATCTTTATCACATGTATGGACTAAGATTCAAGGATAATTGTCACATGAACCACAAAAAGACAAACAAAGGAAATGCTTTTCTTATACCCAAGGTGAATATATTATCTTGGTCAATAGATGAGGAAGAGTTTTGTTTTGTTTTGTTTTTTAAATAAGGGAACATTCTCATGAAATAATGTTGACTTTTGAAAGAACATAAAATTTCAGATATAAAAAGGTATTGGCTATGAAATTTATGATCATAAAATGGAAGGAAGTGCACCCAAAATTCAAATTCACCAACAAGGTGAATGTTTGGGGCTCTGAATGCTGGGCTTCTGGGTGACTCTGTAATTACAGATATTCAATATGTAATTCCACTTACTTGTTTATTAAATTTAGATGATCGTGTAATATTATCATTGTAAATACTCAAATAATATAGAGGTATATAGGATAAAAATAAAGTATCCCATGCCAGCCTCTCCTTTTTGGGGATAAAATCCATAACCACTAGGTAGATAGATAGCCTGCTTTCCTTATTTCTGAACATGGCCATGAGATGGAGAGGAGAAGGGAGTTAAGGGAAATTGGAGGGGGAGATGAACCATGAGAGACTATGGACTCTGAAAAACAATCTGAGGTTTTGAAGGGGTGGGGGGGTGGGAGGTTGGGGGACCCTGATGGTAGGTATTATGGAGGGCACGTATTGCATGGGGCACTGGGTGTGGTGCATAAACAATGAATTCTGTTACACTGAAAAGAAATTAAATTTTAAAAATGGGGAAAAAATCTTCAATTTTTAAATGTAAGTCTGATCGTGATGCATATATTATGAAGCTTTTTCTTTTTTTACAGTAGCAATGGAACTTATAATATCACTCTACTTACATACCCCATTCTTTAACTATTGAATATCATGAATTCTCCCTAACTCGGTTAATTTTCCCTGTAATGATAAGCACTGAGGTGTCAGTTCTTATATATTAAGACAGAGTGGTAGTGAACATATTGAGTGTTATAACTCTTTATGTGCATCTGAAACTATTTCTCTAGAATAGATAATCTAGAAGTGGAATTGCTTGGCTGAGGGGTTTACGCATTTTAAAATTAATGTGTGGTGCCCTTCATGAGGCTGTAACAATTTATATTGTTCTACCATTGGTGTTTAGGAATACTCCTTTCCCTGTAACCTTGCTATACTGAGTGTTAACACACATTTAAATACTTGTTGATCTAATGGGAAAAAATGCTCTCCAAATTATTTACGAGCTTGTATATATATTTTAGATTTATGTGGTGGGTGGCATTAGTATTTGTGTTTCTCTGTAGTTTCTGCTTCTGTCTTGTGCTTGCTTTTTACTTTATTTTATATCTGTGGCTCTTCTTGCTTTATAGGAGTTCTTTAGGTTTTCTAAAAATTAATTCTTTGCTAAAAAAGTTACAGAACTTTGTTCCTATTCTCTTTGCCTTTTAGTTTTATGGTGATTTATTATATTAAAAATTTTATAATTTTTAATTTACTTGAATTTGTCAACTCTTTTCTGTTTATAGAGATTTGTATCTTAATCTGAATACTAGTTCTTACTTAAAATACTGTCTTAATAATAACAAAGATATTATAATATATATTCTTCTGTTTTATTTATAGTTTTGTTATAATTACCTCTTCACTTTTATCTAGAATTTATCATGTGTCATATATAGATCCAGTTTGATTTTTTTCAAATAGATAGCTAATTGTTGCCAAATAATACACTGAGCAGCATTAGCATTTGC
Organism: Taxidea taxus jeffersonii; assembly: GCA_003697995.1. Lineage (NCBI taxonomy): Eukaryota > Metazoa > Chordata > Mammalia > Carnivora > Mustelidae > Taxidea > Taxidea taxus. Next base: position 258,523 of record ML103621.1, on the reverse strand, counting down.
TAATTTACAATGTCAACTCTATCACATATTAACTTTGCACACATACATGAGTTTGTTTCTGGCTTTTATATGCCTCATTCTTTTTTTTTTTTTTTTAAGATTTTATTCATTTATTTGACAGACAGAGATCACAAGTAGGCATAGAGGCAGGCAGAGGGTGGTGGGGGGGAGCAGGCTCCCTGCTGAGCAGAGAGCCCGATGTGGGGCTCGATCCCAGGACCCTGAGATCATGACCCGAGCCGAAGGCAGAGGCTTTAACCCACTGAGCCACCCAGGCGCCCCTATATGCCTCATTCTTGTGCTCTTTTATTTTTCTCTTTCAGAGGAATTTTGGAATTTCCCTGGTAAGTAGTATGTCATTGTTTTTGGTTTTGGTTTTGGTTTTTTAAGGTTTTATTTATTTATTTGAGAGAGAGCGCAGGAATGGGGAGGAAAGGCAGAGGGAGAGGGAAAAGCAGTCTCCCTGCAGGGAGCCCGACTTGGGGCTCGATTCCAGGACTCTGAGATCATGACCTGAGCCGAAGGCAGATCCTTAACTGACTGAGCCACCCAGGCACCCAGGTATCTCATTGTTTTGATTTGCATTTCCCAGATGTTGAATATCTTTTCATGTACTTATTGGCCATTTGTATATTTTTGGGGAAATGTCTGTGCAGATTCTCTATGCAAATTTTAGTCAGCTTTTCTTTATTATTGAGTTAGAAGTCTTTCATAATTTTGGTTGTAAGTCCCTTATTAAATATAGGGTATGCAAATATTTTCTCTCATTCTGAGTTGCCTTTTCATTTCCTTTTTACATTTTAATTCCAGTATAGTCAACCTACAGTGTTATATTGGTTTCAGGTATACATTGTGGTGATTCAGCAATTCTGTCACTCAGTCCTCATCAGGATAAGTGTACTCTCAATCCCCTTTACTTATTTCACCCATATCTCACCCACCTCCCCGCTGGAACAAACAAAATCAGTTTGTTCTCTATAGTAGTGTCTTTATCTGGTTTTGATATTGGATAAAGCTGGCCTCTTAGAATGAATTTGGAAGTTTTCCTTTCTCTTCCGTTGTTTACAATAATTTGAGAGGAATAGGTATTAACTCTTCTTTAAATGTTGGTAGAATTTGCCTGTGAAGCTGTGGCTTTCTGGGCTTTTGTTTATTGGGAATTTTTTGATTACTGATTCAATTTCATTGCTAGTAATCCATCTGTTCAAATTTTCTATCTTTCCTGATTCAATTTGGGAGGTTTTATTTTTCTAGGAATTTAATAACCATTTCTTCTAGGTTAGGTCCAATTTGTTGGCGTATAATTTTTCATAGTACTTTCTTTTAATCCTTTGCAATTCTGTGGTTTGGTTGTTTCTACTCTTTCATTTGTTTGAGCCCTTTTTTCTTTTCTTTCTTTCTTTCTTTCTTTTTTTTTTTTTTTTGAGAAGTCAGGCAAAGCCTATCCATTTTGTTATTCTTTTCAAAGACCCAGCTCCTGGGTGCCTGGATGGCTCAGTCAGTTAAGCACCTACCTTTGGCTCAGGTCATGATCCCAGGACCTTGGGATCAAGTCCCACATTGGCCTCCTTGCTAGTGGGGAGTCTGCTTTGCCCTCTGCCCCTCCCCCCACTCATTCTCTCAATCTCTCTCTCTCTCTCAAATAAATAAATTAAATCTTGAAAAAAAAAAAAAAAAAGAACCAGCTCCTGGTTTCATTGATCTATTGTTTTGGGTTTTTTGTTTGTTTTTGTTTTTGTTCCTATTTCATTTATTTCTGATCTAATCTTTATTGTTTCCTTCCCTCTGCTGATTAGGGGTATTGTTTGTGCTTTTTCTAGCTGCTTTAGATAAAAAGTTCAGTTGTTTGAGATTTTTCTTGCTTCTTGAGGCAAACCACTTACAGATCTACTGCTACCTCTCATGTGAGACCAAGGTCAAAAAACATCTTTTTTGATTGCTTATGTTTGAAAAACCAAGGTTTGAAGTATCATTATTACCACTAAAGTAATACAGAGGCAGGCCTGCATTGCTATAAACTTTCCTCAGAACAGCTTTTGCTCTATCCCAAAGATTTCATACTGTTGTGTTTTCATTTTCATTTATCTCCATATGCTTTTTAATTTCTTCTTTGATTTCTTGGTTGACCCATTCATTGCTTTGTAGCATGTTATTTAACCTCCATGTATTTGTGCTCTTTCCAGATTTCATCTTATGATTGATTTATAATATCATAGCATTGTGGTCAGAAAAGATGGATGGTATGTCTTCGATCTTTTTGAATCTGTTCAGAGTTGTTTTGTGGCCTAATATGTGATCTATTCTGGAGAATATTCCATTACACTTGAAAATAATGTGTATTCTGCTGTTTCAGGAGGGATTTTTTGGGGGGAGTGGGAGGGAATGTTTTGAATATATCTGTTACATTCCTCTGGTTCATTCAGAGCCACAGCTTCCTTGTTGACTTTCTATTTGGACAATCTGCATTGATGTAAGTGGGGTGTTTAAAGTCCCCCACTGTTACTATATTACTATCAAGTAGTTCCTTTATGTTTGCTATTCACTGCTTTATGTGTTTGGGTGCTCCCATCTTTAGTGCATAAATATTTATAGCAGTTATATCTTCTTGCTCGATTGTTCCCTTTATGGTTATACAGTGACATGTCTTGTGACAGTCTTTGTTTTAAAGTCTGTTCTGTCTGATATAAGTATTGCTACTCTGGCTTTCTTTTGATGTCCTTTTGCATGATACATGTTTCTCCATCCCCTCACTTTTAATCTGCAGGTGTCTTTAGGTCTCAAATGAGTCTCTTCTAGGCAACATGTAGATGGGTCTTATTTCTTTATGCATTTCAGTCACCCTGTGTTTCTTGATTGGAGCATTTCGTCCATTTACATTCAAAGTAATTATTGATAGCATGTTTTTATTGCCATTTTGTTACTTGTTTTATGGTTGATTTTGTAGTTTTTCTCTGTTCCTTTCTTCCCTTGCTCTCTCATTATTTGGCTTTGTAGTGATATACTTGATTTCTTAATTTTATTCTTTGCATATCTATTACTGGTTTTTGATTTGTGGTTACCATTAGTTTGTATATAACATCCTTTGCAAACTGCAGTCTGTTTTAAGTTGATGGTCATTTAAGTTTGAACCTGTTCTTTACTCCACCCCTACCATGTTTTAGATACATAGTACCATACTTTACCTCCTTTTATTTTGTGAGTCCCTCCACTGATTTTTATAGATATAAACACTCCTTTTGTGCTTCCTACTTTTCTTGCTCATACCTATGGTCTTTCCTTTCCATCCAGAGAGTCCCCTTTAACATTTCTTATAGGGTTGGTTTAGTGGTAATGAATGTCTTTAACTATTGTCTGGGTAACTCTTTATCTCTGCTTTTATTCTGAATGATAGCCTTGCTGAATAGAGTATTTTTTGCCTGCAGGTTTTTTCCTTTCAGCACTTTGAATTTATTATCCCACTCCCTTTCAGCTGATAGCCTTATGGGGTTTCCTTCATATGTAATTGTTTTCTCTTGCAGTTTTAAAAATTCTCTATCACTACCTTTTGCCATTTTAATTACTTTTTTTTTTTTTTTTTGGTATGGACCTCCTTGGATTGATTGCTTTGTTGGGGGATCTTTATGCCTCCTGGCTCTGGATTTCTGTTTTCTTCCTCTGATTTGAGAAGTTTTCAACTATTATTTCATAAAATAAATTTTCTGCCCTATATTCTTTTCTGAGATCCTTGTAATGTACATGTTATTATACTTGATGGTGTTGCTGGGTTCCCTAAGTCTATTCTCATTTTGCATAATTTTTTTTTCTCTTACTTGCTCAACTTAATTACTTTCCATCCTTCTGTCCTCAAGGCTGCTGATCCATTCTTCAAATTCCTCTAATTTACTATTTATTCCATTTAGTGTATTTTTTATTTTATTTATTGTGTTCTTTATCTCTGATTGATTCTTTCTTATCTCTTTGTTAAGGGTCTCACTGATGTCTTCCAGTCTTTTCTCAAGTCCAGTGAGTATCTTTATGATCATTACCTTAAATTCTCTATCAGGCAAATTACTTCTCTCCATTTTTGTCTGGCTATCCTGCTGTGATTTTGTTCTCTTCTTTCATTTGGAACATATTCCTCTGTCTCCTCATTTTGTCTAACTCTCTGGGTTTGTTTCTATGTGTTAGGAAATTCAGCTATGTCTCCTGCTCTTGAAAGTAATGGCCTTATGAAGAAGAGGTCCTGTTCTGCAGTGCGCCTACCCTACTCACTAGAACTTGGCACTTGAGGCACGTCTCCTATGTGTGTTTATTGTGCCTTGCTCTTGGGGCTGAGCTGCTCTTCATTTGTCAGATGTGGTAACACCAAACTGCAGGGTGCTTTCCCTGAATTTTCCCCTGGGAAGCTTTCATTGGTAGGCAGGACTGTAGTCAGACCAGATATCGGCCTCCAGCCTACTGCTGGAGCCAATCTCACTGGTGTGTATGGTTATCTTTCCCATTCCCTGAGGCAGGAGTTCCTCTGCAGTAGTGCTGGCCTCTGTAAGGGCTGCTTGCACATTGCCTGGCTTGTGGCACCACTTTGGATGGATTCTAGCCAAGAGCATATTGGAGGGGGCATATCTGCAACATGAGCTGGGACAGGACTTACAGTGTTAGCAAGTTTTGCAGTTGGTCCTCTTCAGAAGGAGACTTGCCACTGCCAAGACCAAGATCAGTTAGGTTGGTGCCAGTGGATCCACAAAGTGATATGAGGAGAGGCATGGTATTAGCAAGGTTTGTGCTGATTTTCTGTGGGAGGGGACCTGCTGGGAAGGGACTGAGGCAAGTCTGGCTGGAGGGGGCAAGGGAGGCACAGTGTTAGCAAGTTATAGCTAGTAAGCAAGTTAGCTAGTATAGGCATCATGCTGATTTCTGCAGGTGTCTGTGGGTTTATGCTGGGGGTCAGGGGAGGGAAGTGGCACCTGCCAACTCTTTTGCTCCTGGAGGAGTCTCCCATTGATCTCTGTCCTTCCAGGACTCTGTCTGAGATTAGTAAACATCTCTCCCTCGCATATGTCCCAGGTGTTTTTCAAACTGCTGCTTCTATGCTGTATCTTTGCAGGGTGTTTCTATGCTATCTTCTTCTTCTTCTTTTTTTTTTTTTTTTTTTAAGATTTATTTATTTATTTATTTGACAGAGATCACAAGTAGAAAGAGAGACAGACAGAGAGAGAGAGAGAGAGAGGAGGAGGATGCAGGCTTCCTGCTATGCAGAGTCTGATGCAGGGCTCCACCCCAGGACCCTGGGGTCATGACCTGAGTCAAAGGCAGAGACTTTAAACCACTGAGGTGCCTGGGTGGCTCTATGCTCTCTTCTTGAAGGTGGAGACTCAGTTTCCTCTTGTCCTCCTGGCTCTCCCAAAGGGAGTCTGCTGAATTTTAAATGTCCAGGTTTTAAGTCCTACTGGTTGTAAGAACTCATGAAATTTGGCCCCATGTGTGTTGTCTGGTGTGAGTATCTGTTTCTCTCCCCTGTTCACATTAGTGGTGTCCCTCCCTCCAGAGGACAGTCCTTTGGGTCCATTTAGCTCTGGACCCTATCTCTGCCCTTCCTACCCTCTTTAATATGGCCTCTTCTCTTCATTTAGTTAGAGTTTGTTCTGCCAGTCTTCAGGTCATTTTCTGGGTTACTTACTGTGATATAAATGTTATCTGGTTGTAACTGTGGTATGAAGTGACGTAAGGGTCCTCCTATTCAGTCATCTGCCAGCAATCCCCAACTATTTTCTTTTCTTGGTTGTGTGTTCTTAAGCATGATTTAAAAAAATTTTTGATGATGTTCAGTATATTGATTTTTTTTTTCCTGTTGCCTATGCTTTGGTGTTGCATCTAAGAAGGTTTTTGCCTAACTTAGGAAGATATTTTTTCCAAGAGATTTATAGTTTTAACTCTTCTCATCATGAAGTTCATTTCAAGTTCAGTTTTGTGCCATGTAAGGAAGGCATTCAATTTCATTCCTTTGCATGTGATGTGCAATTACCCTAGTACCATTTCTTGAAAGTACTATTTTTCCCATTGAATTATCTTAGTCTTTTTGAAAGTTAATGGACTATGATTGACAGGGTTTATTTCTAGACTCTCAGTTTTATTCCGTTGATCTCTGTACATCTATACTTAGTCCAGTACCATATTGCCTTGATTACTGTAGCTTTTTAGTAAGTTTTGAAATCAGGAAAAGTCAATTTCCACCTGTTTTCCTTTCAAGGTCATTTTAGCCATTCTAGGTCCCTTGGTTTTCCAACTGAATATAGGATCATCTTATAAGTTTCTGTAAAAAAGCCAGACAGCATTTTCATAAGAATTTTGTTGAATGTGTACATCAATTTAGGGGCTATTGCCATCTTAACAATATTATATTTTCTAATCCATGAATATGGGATATATTTCCATTTACTTACATCTTCTTTAAATTATTTCAACAATGTTTTATCATTTTCAGATTATGAATTTTGTACTTATTTTGTTGAATCTTTTTTTAAAAATATTTATTTATTCATCAGAGAGAGAGGCACAGCGAGAGAGGGAACACAAGCAGGGGGAGTGATAGAGGGAGAAGCAGGCCTCCCGCTGAGCAAGCAGCCCGATGTGGGGCTTGATCCCAGGACGCTGGGATCATGACCCGAGCTGAAGGCAGATGCTTAACGACTGAGCCATCCAGGAGCCCCTTTGTTGAATCTTAATAGATATTTCTTTTGGGTGCTATTCTAAATATAGTTGTTTTCTTAATTTTGCTTTTTGTTCATTGGTGGTGCTAACATAGTTTTAACTCACATTCATTTTATTACGAAGTTACTCATCTTTGCTGGATAACTATTTAAGGGTCATTTGCCTTTCTTTCCCATGATTGTTTATTCCTATCTTTTGCCCATTTTCCTATGAGGTCTTATTTAATTTTAGCCTCTATATCCTCTTATAAACACATTTAAAATGAATTTCCTCTCAGTATCATTTTAGAACATTACTTTCAATATTACTGTATCACTTTTTGTTATGGGTTGAATTGTCCAAGATATTAACCCTGAGACTGAGGTTTCAAACAGTAGTTGTATTGGTAATGCTCTTTAGAGCTACCCCTGGAAACCATAGAGAAATGTAGGATTAGGGAGTTGAATTTTCATGCAGTTGTAACAAAAGCCTCAATCAGTCCCCAATTTACTTAGAAGTTTAGATGGACTTTCAGTGATACCTTGAATTGAATTAAGGAGACTGGTCCATTTAACCTATTTCCATCAATCACTGGAGATGAGCTGTGCCTAAGGAGGTTGTATGATCTTGGGGTAGCCATGGGCCATAAGCAAGCAATACTCTCAGCAGCTGGGGTAATGAATGAAACATGAAGATGGAATCTGATATCATTCCACAGAAACCACTATATTTTTAAATATGATAATATGTTTTTATGGTATATTATAGCACAGTAATATTTTACTATGAAGCAAACATTGGACTGTAAGCTGTGTATGTATATATGACTTTTCTAAGGAAATTTCTAATATCCTCGTTTCTAGGACCAGTAAAAGCCCCCCAAAGGAATATTATTCTCAGAGATTAGCAGGAATTTCTTTCCCTAAGTTTTGAAAGTTTTAAAAATGGGTGCTGGATTTTCAGTGGTTTGGATGGTATGACCTAATAAAAGAAAGTTTAATCCAGTCTTGTGCATTTTGGTCAGCTTGATATTCTGCATTATTTATTTTTCTGTTACTTTTTCTATAAAATGGGGCTTCCAAAGTTTGCTTTGAAACTTAAGCAGGACCATAAGAGAAAGTCTTGGTTCATGGTACTCAGTTACTAGAGTAGTGTTGGAAAACATGTGCATCTAACTGAAAAAATTTAAAATTAAGGGAAAGATTGGATTTTACAGATTCTGTCCATCATACCAATTAGTGAACCGGGCTCCTTAGAAACATGAGATCGGGGACATGGATTTCTTCTTACCTCAATTATCTCAGTTTTCACTTTATTCTTACATTTGGTACAAGTTTCTTACAACATTGAGTATACTTTTTAATATTTAAAGAAAAATTTTCCTGCCCAATAAAATTTCTAAATATAGACCAACTTCTTCAACTTTAGTATTGTAGCAGACACAAGTCTTATGATGTCCTCAGACTACCTTGGTATTACCTACCTCCCAGACCAATTTGCCACCAGTGTTTGACCTTTTACCTGCTTTGGGAATGTTGGATTCTTCTCCTTGGCTGCTGCCTTGAAGCTGGGTCAACCAGCCACTTGCACTGAGTATCTGGCTTTCCTCACCATTGGACCCTGTACTAGGCTCTGAATTCCTGATGCGTTGCCAGGTGAGCTGAATAAGGCAATCTGAAAGTCTAGAACAGTTAAATCCCTCTGAGTGAACCTTGCCAATGGGAAATAGAAATCGGGAGAGAGCTAAGTAGATCCCCTTTTCCTCCTTCCCCTTTTTCTCCTTCCCACGGAATACTCATGGTTTCTTCTTGAAGCCAATCTGGTGGATTCCAGGCTGCCAAACAAAGCATCTGTCAAGCAAACTGTTGTGTGGTTTGCAGTTTCTCTGTGAAATACCTATTGACATTTTATTTTGTTTCATATCCCTACTTCCCTTCTTTCCCCACTGGTGCTGCCCCATACCCCATTCCAAAACAGTGTACCAACGTCCTTAACCTTGGCTCAGCCTCAGGGTTGTTGGGTTTTTGTTTTGTTTTGTTTGAGAATTTTTAAGGCACTCTACACCTACCAGAGAGCACACTGTTCCAAAACAGGAGGAAAATTTGTTTTCTTAAGATATGAAAGATGTTATACTTTAAGAATTTTGAAGGATAATGTTAGCTCTACATGATTTCTTTTTCACATGCTGACTGGAAACTAAATTCCCCATAAATAGCAACTCCACTGTAAATGTTATACATCCCCAATACCATTATGTGACTATTTTGAATTTGAAGTTTCCTTTGACAAAAAAGTATTAAAAGCTGAGAATGTTAGAAAAAGCTACATATTTGTTTCTACTGTTATTTAAAGTGAAAAATGTTTTTGTTAAATGACATTAACAAATATACTAAAGATCCCTAATTAGCTGAGATTGTTTTTGTGAATATTCTTGACACTTTCCATTAAACCTACTGTGCACACTTAATTTCCATCATTTAATAACATCAATAACATCAAAATGTAATCTCTAATAATTAGATTTGCTAATTCCTAATGATAATGAGCCATTTTGATCAAATTCCATATCATTTCTTTGCTTCCTTTGCCTTTTTTCTGCAGATCTGTAAATTAATCCTATTGTTTGAAACAAGTGTATCAATATAATCAATAAGGTAATCAGCAATATTATAGCTATTTCTGATGCTTAAAGAGGTAAAAGAATTTTAGAGTTTGAATCAAGCCTCCCATTTGTGCCTTAATCCAAGATGTCACATTTTGGCTTATAAAAAAGTATAAAAAAGATTTTAAAATTGTTTTGGGGTCCTTCAAATCTTACAGAAAAATAACACAGTAAGTTAGTGGTACCAAATCACTAACTTGTAACCTGTAGTTCATGATCATTGTGTGTGTGTATATGTAATTAGGTATTTGGACAACTTCAGTAAATATTAGATGAGATCAGCTAAATTTGTAGACGCAAACAGGATGTGTAACCAGATAAGCCTACAGTGTTGCCATCATGTTATCTGCTAATAGCTACTAAGCAGCTTTGCTTGGTTTGCAGCCCAAATGTTACTTTTAGAAAATTGGTAATTTGGATTGAAAAATATAGATAGTTAAAATTTTTAAAAATGAAACCCAACCCTGGTTTCACATAGTAATATTTTTATAACCTCATTAGCATACTATTTATAAAATCCAAATTGTTCATTTAGTTTTTCGCACAATTGTACTTATTACTACTATCCTCCATAAACATGTTTTTGGCATATTAAAGAGTAGATGATTGGAAAGTTCCTCCCGTCTCTGCTGAAATCTGTACCTGCACTTTCCAGTTGTTACCTCACTGCCTTAATTCTGTCTTATCCCACTGTCACTTGTAACTGTGATAATTAACTTCACAGTTGCCTTTTTTTCCCCCCAAATGGGTGTAAGTTTATTTTTTATTACAAAAGTAACGTATGTTCATTGTAAAAAAAAAAAAAAAAAAAACTTTTTTCAAACCAGAAAACCCAGAAATAAGGAAGAAGATGAAAATCATCTGTAATTCTACTGTCCACATCTAGTCACTATTCATACTTAGGCTTATGTGCTTCCATATTCTTTGCATGCTCACATATATATTTATATTGATGTCTGATTAAAGATAGGGTGACAAAATAATACTGATTTGTAACCTTCACTTTAATATGTAATGTCATCTGTCATGGCATTTTTCCATTCTTAAAATTCTATATCATCATTTCTTATTGCAGTATTGCATTCTCATCCTTTGATCAATATCCTTTATTTAAGCTGTCCCTATAAAGAGCATTTGACGGTGGTTCTTTTTTCTCTGCTATGATAACAGGTAGTATTTATTGAATGCTTTCCCAATTCCTAGTAGTGTTCTAGGTGTTTTTCATTTCTTTGCTTATTTATCCTCAGAACTGTATGAGGCAGGTACTAGTCTTATCTCTCCTTTCCACATGAAGAAGCTGAAGTACAGAAATTGTAACTTGCTCAAGGTCACATGGCTAAGAAGAGGTTTGAATCAGGGTTTTGAATCCAGACAGGCTGGCTCCTGAGCTCCAAGCTCTAATTACTGCTCTGTAAATGTTTCCCCTATAAACAGCATCTCAGTGACTATTCTTGAGCATACATTTTTCACACTTTACTAATTATTTTCTTTGGATGTACTTTTGGAAGTAGACTTGCCTGGTCAAGGAATATTCGTATGAGCAAATTTTTTCATCATTGTAAGGGTGTACCAGTTCATGCTGTAGGCAGCGGTCTAGGACTGTGTCTCCTTTCTCACACCTTCTTCAACACCAATGGTATCCTGCCTTGACGTGTTTGCCAATGGAATAAGTGAACATTATTTCTTCTTAAAATTCTTGCTTATTTGATTATTGTGAGGTTTAACATATTTACAAGCCTATTTCCCAAATAATTTTACTTTTGTCAATTGCCTTTTCATTCTTTTTTTCAGTTTTTCTATATGGCTGTCTTTGTTGTTGTTGTTACTGATTTGTAGGAGCTCCTTTTGAGTATCACTACTAATTTATTGTTCTACATTAAAAATATTTCTCACAGCTTGTAATTCATATAGTTACAATTCACATTATATGAATTCATATAATTCATGTTAGAACCTCGTAATTTTTTTGCCATAAATAAGTTGAGAGATTTTAGTAATCCTATATATATCAATCTGTGTTGTTTGGGTTTGATGTTATCCTTAAAAGGCCTTCAACCTGAAGGTTGTAAGAATATTTACTAATACTATCTGTGTTTTTGAGGTTTTATATTTTAATATTTATACTTGGAATATGTGTGAACACTGTTTTACAACAGGTATGCTATGGGAATCTAACAGTGGTTAAATATTGTCTTAAATTTTATCTTAGGCTATATGCCATTTTTTAATATTTAGGTACTGAATTTTAGTGAAATTTATTTTGGAATAAGGTATGATTTAAGGGGGTGTCTGGGTGGCTCAGTGGGTTACAGCCTCTGCCTTCAGCTCAGGTCATGATCTCAGGGTCCTGGGATCGAGCCCCACATCAGGCTCTCTGCTCAGCAGGGGCCTGCTTCCCCCTCTCTCTGCCTGCCTCTCTGCCTACTTGTGATCTCTGTCTGTCAAATATTAAACAAAATCTTTTTCTAAAAAAAAGTATGATTTAAGGATACAGTTTTTCACTGAATAGTTAACCTGTTAACCACACAGTATCTAGAGAATAATTCACACTTTGCCAAGTAATTTGAAATGGCACTTTTATCATTATATCAAGTTCTTAAATATATTTTAGCTTTCTTTGAGCTCTGTTCTGCTACCCTTATCTGTCTGCTTCTTTGGTGCTAGTATCATGCGCTTTATATTTTAATGACATGTGTAGTATTTTTCCACTTAATTCTCCTTTTTTCAGGATTAATTCTGGGTAATTATAGGTATATTTTCTCCCAAAAGAACTTCCACATATTTTTCTAGATCCAAAAATTCCCAATGAGCTTTTAAATTTTTTTCAGGTATAGTTGAAATATTTAATATTGAGTCATTCATTTAATAAAAGGACATATGTCTTCTTTTTTTTAACTTGTGTATTTTTTTTACTGATGTCCAGTTTTTACTTACGTATTTTTGTTTTATAAAATTGGAGAATCTTGAAAAAATTATGTAAAATTGCAAGGTATACAGTGAAAAATCATCCTCTAATTGTATTACTTAAAAACAATGACTTTAAATTTTTTATCCTGTTTTCTTCCAGCTTTTCCCCCAGGTGTATATACTTTTTAAAAATTTTATCAGTGTTCTATTTCATATGCATTTTTAATCCTGCATTTTTACAAAACGTTGAATTATAAATCTCTCCCATGTCACTGAAATCCATTGGTTTACATTATTTTATAATTGCTCGTAGTGAGGCCTTTTTATACAGAAGATGACAGACTTGTATTGATTAAATTCTGTGTGTGTACAACAAGTACAATTATTTGTTTCTCATGGGGCATCCAAAAGCATAGTTGGTAGTCTCATACTTTTATGGATAAAGAACTGAAGTATATGAAATATCAGTTTTTAGGATTACAGAGCTAAAATAGAAATGATAGAATTTATTTTGTTCCATTCTAATTGAAACTTGGAAACAGGCAAGAGAATAATCGATTTCTTTTTAAAGAGAGTAAAAATCAAATTGGTGCCAAAAGATTTCTACATTATTGTTGTTCCTTGGATTTGTTATCAGATGGATAGAAGTATTGAGTTGACTATGTAAAACTGCTATTTTTCTCCTTCAAGATGGCCAAACACTGAAATTCATATAATTCAATCTAATAGTAAGCTCAAATCTGTTTCTATTTATTATCAGTATTATCAGCTAAGACCATGAATTTAGATCATAAGAAATTAAAATATGCATACTGAAAACAGTACTATAAATTTTCCATTAGATGTCCACTTTTTTTTTCAGAAATTATGATGTTTTATACATTTATATAAATCATACATACTGTTGCTTCTGATATTCTGTGTGAAGGGTAAACCGTATTACTTTAGTGGTAATAATGATACTTCAAACCTTGGTTTTTCAAACATAAGCAGTCAAAAAAGATGCTTTTTGACCTTGGTCTCACATGAGAGGTGGCAGTAGATCTGTAAGTGGTTTGCCAACGTATTGATTGCTTGTTTGTAATAAATGAAATAAGCAACCAGTAGTATTAAAAAATATACAGTATAATTTACATTTTTTCCTTATGTGAAATAATTTGCTTTGTTATATCACAAGGGGCAGTGGTTTTCTTTCCTGCTCATCTTAGGTTAGTACATTGTAAGTCAGTGCTGATCTGAGAGAAGATGAAATAGATGGTTTGTAGGTCTTTTACCACATCACTGTGATGCAATGTTTTTAAAATGTGTGAACTCTTCTCTGGAATATACCTCTCTAAAGAAATAACCAGGCTTAGTGGTTGAACATTGCTGATTGGGGCCAGAGTCAAAGATTTCTTATCCTTTTAAAAATAATCCCTGGAGCCCTACTGTCTCTGTGGGAATGCAGTGATTAAGCAATAACATCTGTCTGGCAGTTAATGATCATTTGGAGAAATATATAGTCCAGCATAAATTTGAGGTCCTTTAAGTCAGTTGGTTATTTATTAAAGAGAAATGCCCAGCCAGAAGACATCAACACTACTCTGCTAAACACTACTTTAAAAACTAAAATTGCATGTTTCTTTACTAGCATACTTTCAGAGGACTTCTACATTCATGATTTGTTTATTTCTTATATCAGTCTTAGAGAGCAAGCCAGATGATTTCATTTATAAAAGCTGACGTGAGGCTCCATGGGGTGGCTGGTAGTAGGGGTAGGTGCCAATGATTGACCGCAAGTCATAGAACTCCAAAGCAGGACAACTAAGAATAGGGTGTCTACGAACTCCTAGTCTGCTATGTTTTCTACTAGATCACATTTTTTTTTTTAAGATACTATTATAGATGTTGTTTACTGCACCATACTTTTTCTTGCCAGTCGTGGGTTGTGGAATTAATGATCTGTGTTGTAGCACTTGCCTTGATGTGGCCCATGTGTATATAAAGTACAGGCTTGAAAAAATGAAAGAATTTAAAGCAAATAGTCTTTTCTTTGGGAGAAAAAAAGCAAATGCATATTCTAATAATTCTGGTTTTTTCTTATTTTAAATGTCTTTAAAAGAAAAAGTAAAAGCAAGATCGTTTTACTAATGGGGTGTTGTTGCTCTAAGACTTCAAAATTAAAACTAATGCCATACATCTTGTTCAAGGTAATCTTGAAAATAGCTGTGACCTTTTAAACTCCCTGAGTCATCATCCAATGATGACAAGTGGCAAATTTAGGCATACATACAAAAATATTAAATATAAATATATATGGAGAGAGAGAGAAAGAAAGAAGGGAAGATAGGGAGGGAGAGGGAGAGGCATGTTTCTTAGCTGTTGACAAAATCCAGTGACAAATTTATACTCAACATTTTATGTGGGAGTGTGTATGTACACTTACATAATAGTCTTCAAAAATTATTATTTAACACCTTCATGTCTCCCTTCTGCAAATATACTTGTATTTTATTTTCTTCCATGGAAAGAGACCCAGTCTTGAAGGAACAGAATTCTCCTTTCTCTGTTATTAACTAGCTTTATGACTTTAAGCAAATCACTTAATTTTTCTAACCTGCTATTTGCTACTATATATGTAAATTTCTTTGCAGCCATAAGATTATTGTTATTTTAGTTTTCTGTAATTGTTATTTACTAATTTAGTAAATTTATTAGTTTGCCAAATATTTTTAAAGCATACACCATGTGCCAGCAGGCAATGTACAAGATGTTACATCATGGTTCTGCCCTCAGGGAACTATACAGTACGGGGGGAAAGAGGAGATTCCTTAAATAATTACTGAATGACAGTTGTGATGTGTATTGCAGTAGAATAATGGAGATCCTGATCATGTGAGTATGTGAGTGTGTATGCCAGAGATGTGGCTTGCTTGTGCGTCATTCAAACTTTGTTGACTTAGATGTCTTGTTTTTAATCCACTTCACATCCCCCTGCCAGATCTCTTCATCTCTTCTTTGGCTGGTTTTGATAACTTCTGGTTTTCCTTTTCCCACTTCAATCCCAATACATGCTACTGCTAGAATTACCTATTTAAAAGAAACGATCATACCCCTCTCTCACTTACAAAACCTTCATTCAGGACTATCCCTTTTCTCTCTGAGGGCAATTCAAAGCCTTTAATGATTTGTAATTCCTTATGGAGCCTCAACTTGTTGGTACTACTTCCCAAGAGCTCTCCATCTGGGATTTGGAGATAGCCAACTGTAATTAAGTTAGGGGAAGATCTGGGGGCTGAGCTAGAGTTTAGAAGCCATTCTAATTTATTTCTTTAAAAAAAATGGACAAATTCTCCAAGAAGAGTAGCATCCTGGAGAATGTCCACAGTTAAGGGATTGGGGGAAAAAAAATGGAGAGATCATAGGAATATAAGCTAGTGTAGCAGCACCAAAGCCAAAGAAAATAGAACTTCAAATAAAAAGGGTGAACTATAGAAAGGGATCAAGAAGACAGAGAACTGAGGAACATGTCCTAGATTTGAAGATGTAGAGGTCATTCAAGCCAATAATTGCAAGCACATAATGACACTTTATACAGTTTTCAAAAGAACAGTCTTCTGAATAACACTCATTGAGAAAATATTATGAGAACCGAATGTTACATGGGGAAAAAATTAACTCTTTGGAATCAGAAAAGAAACCTCTGTGTCTGGAATTAGTACTCATTCAAGATGCAGTAATATAAATTGTGACTGACTCAGTTTTCAAACTTAAAGTTCACAACTTTTTACCAACTCGTACAGTCTTTGTTTTTGTTTTTTGTTTGTTTTTATTAATATATAATGTATTTTTTGCTTCAGGGGTACAAGTCTGTGAATCATCAGTCTTACCCAATTCATAGCACTCACCATAGCACATACCCTCCCCAATGTCCATAACCCAACCACCCTATCCCTACTCTCTTACCCCCAGCAACCCTGAGATTAAGAGTCTCTTATGGTTTGTTTCCCTCCCTGGTCCCATCTTGTTTCATTTTTTTCCCTCCCTACACCCCACAACCCCCTGCCCTGCCTCTCAAATTTCTCATAGCAGAGATATCAGATGATAATTGTCTTTCTCTAATTGACTTATTTCGCTTAGCATAATACCCTCTAGTTCCATCCACGTTGTGGCAAATGGCAAGATTTCGGGGTTTTTTGATGCCTGCATAGCCATACAGTCATTGTTAAGTTTTTCATGCCACTCTAAGATTTCCATGAGAGAGTAAAAGGGGGAAATGTGAAGGTAGGTTTGTTTTCTGGCTTAGATTCCAAAAGCAGAATGTAAATGAATGATGACCTAATTTTATATGAGTTTTATAGAATCTGACTGAATAATATGTTTGCTACATGTATACATAGTTAATTTGGACATTTTTGTGTCAGATTGAGCTCAGGTAGGTTAAATCACTTTGGTTTTTAAAAATTTAACTATTAGAACTAGAAATAAAGAGACTCCAGTCATGATTAAAGACTAATAGAATATTTAAAAGCAGACTGGTCTTAATGGTATCTTGTTCTCCTTGATGTTGCTAATAAGCAAGAATTTTTCGCTTCTAATGAACCAAGAGAATTACTTTGTTTGACCATGGGAACAATGATCCAACAAAACAATGGTTTTGTGATAAAGCAAAATGTAATAAGACTTACAGTTGAGGTTTTATATAATTTTATGAAGAAAGGCAATATCACCAGACTCTCAGTTTTAAACTTTGCTCCATTGCTTTCTAAGAATGGGACTTGAGTCAAGTTATTTAACCTCTCATTTCTTTATCTTTAGGGTTAAAAATACTAGCTGTCTTACAGAGTGGTTGTTGATATTATGAACATGTATGTGTGTAAGTGTATACATGAATATATATATGTATATATATATTTACATAATATATGTGAAACCTGGGACAGTTCCTAGAATGTACTAATATTATTATTGCTTAGTGATTTTCTAAAAAAGTAAATTCTCTGCAGTTTGCAAATTTACCCATCATGGTGTTTCAGATCAGTGACAGTATTAATATGGTGAATTTGTTCTTAAAATAGGACATAACTCAGTGTTTTAGGGGAGAGAGGAGCCCAGGGACTATAAAGCCAGGTACTATTATTTCCTTGCTTGTTACTGCAATATTGATTTCTACTATAAAATAATTTCTGTGAACATCGATTAACCTAGGGGATTAATCTTTCTTATAGTCATACTTTTAACATAAAAAGCAAATATTCCTTCCATTTATTTCAGCGTATTGCTTTTCTAGACCTTTCTTGTTTTCATCTTTTCAGAGACTCTCCCAGGTCCTAAACTCTCTTGCTTTTGGCACCTCCACACCACATCATCTCAAACATGTTCAAATCTACCCCAAATCCATATTAATCATAATATATTTTTAAAATTGCTTTTTATTGAGCTGTGATTAAATAACTTATACAATATTATATTTTAAGACATTTAAGTATTTACCAATTTTAATTTTGTAGTCTTCAGGGATTCTTTTCATTTTGTTTGCGTTTTTGTTGTTGCATTTTGGAATCCTGAGATCTCAGACATTTTTATTGTTTCATAAAAACTCTTAAGCCCTAGGCTCTCTATCTAATGGATAAAATGGTCCTACTCCAAATCTAATAATCTGAGAGAAACCAAGGTGACTCAGGGAAATGGTAGTTTTTCTTCAGCTATGCCCTGAATTTATCCCTTCCTTATTCCGTTCACATCTTCATTCTCTCTACATAAAATCTGGTTTGCATGAACAAATGAAAGTGCTTCCCTTACTGGAGTTTACGCTAAGAAATGGCAGAATTAGATTAAGTTAGATTGATGTACTAAAAATCCAGGATGGGATGCCTGGGTAATTCAGTCAGTTAAGTGTCCAATTCTTTATTTCGGCTCAGGTCATGATCTCAGGGTTGTAAGACTAAAAACTCCACATTGGGCTCTGGGCTCAGTGCAGAATCTTCTTGACCCTCTCCCCCCACCCTACCCATTTGCTTTCCCTTTCTCTTTCTCAAAGAAATAAATAAAATCTTTAAAAAAAAAATAAAGTAAAAATCTTGGATGTGCAAAGCCTGGTATACAACTTATAGCTTGGGTTTTGCTTACCTATATCAGACGGTCTGGATGATGGGAAAGTGTGATGGTCCAGGAGTTTAAAGACTGGAATGTTTTAAGCTTCATTAATATTAAAATAGTGCTGCACTGGTTATTAGTTTTACAACTTAGTTTTCCTTTTTTGAACATGGCTTCAAAGAAGAGCAAAATACTAGTAATTTAAGCCCTTTTCCTTTTTAGCCCTTACGTTATCAATTGTACTTGCTCAAAATGTAAACCTACACATAAACTAAAACCTATGCACTTGTTTTAGTAGATGGTGTTGGAAATTGGCTTCTTTAACATGGAGAAAGAAGGAAATGGGATACCTAGCTAGCATTATCTCCAAAGGTAGACTCTGGATGTACTCAAGGTCTAAATAGGAGAAGAAAAATTATAAAATGAATAGAAATAGAGAAAGGTACTGTTGTGATCTAGGGAAAGGGAAGAACTTCTTAAGAAAAAAAAAAAATCCCTGAAGCACAAACCATATGGAGAAAACAGAAAACTAATTTTATATTAAAGATTTTTGTCAATAAAGGATGACAAATGATGTGCTCAGAGAGGACACTTACAATGTTTAAAACTACCAAAAGATTTATATCTAGAATATACAAAAAATAAATTAAAAAACCCACAAAACCCAAACTCCTGAATGGCAAAGAATACTGAACAAAGGATGATGAATAGATAGTTCATAGGAGAGTAATAAGTGTATAAAGAGATATTCAAACTCTTCAGTAATCAGAGGATTGTTTTTAAGAGCTATCACTTCACATCCTTAGGACTGGTCAAAATTAGAACAAAATAAAATGCCAGATGTTTGTAGTGATGTAGGAATATGAAAACAAAGCATAAGGGGCCCCTGGGAGGCTAAGTGGATTAAAGCCTCTGCCTTCACCTCGGGTCATGGTCCCAGGATTCTGGGATCGAGCCCCGCATGGTGCTCTCTGCTCGGCAGGTAGCCTGTTCCTCCTCTCTCTCTGCCTGCCTCTCTGCCTACTTCTGATCTGTCTGTCAAATAAATAAATAAAATCTTTAAAAAAATAAAAGCATAAACCTACATATAAAATGAGCTGGTTATATGTATACATAGATATAGATATCTATGCAGATAGAGATCGATCTATATAAATATTAATATCCGTGATATATATTTTAGTTTCCTAATGGTTCTTAATTAAGCATAAAATAAATCTTTAATCATCAAAAATTGATTGGAATTATACTATTAAAACTCTCTCAGGGTTGGAAGCAAAATAGTAAGATTAACAAATAAAGAACTGGTTGTTAGCATTGCATTCAAGTGCTTGCCTCATGGCTATATGGCTCAGTACTTGGGGAATCCACCACATCTCTTCATCAGCTCTCCTCAGATATAAAAGAGAAGGTTGGACTGTGTTATTGTGAAACTACCTCAGAACTCTAAAACTTTAGTAATTGTAACACCCTTTTCTTAGTCTTCATTCAGGAAGTGTTTGACAGGCACTGTTCTGTGGCTGAGGATGGGATGATTTAACAGCAGGGGCCTTGATGACCACTTTTGATGAGGAAGTCAGAGAAAGGCCTTTCTGTAGAGCTGACATTTATATTAAGATCTGAAGTACAAGAAGTCAGCAAAGCAAAGAACAGGAACATGGGAATCTCAGGTTAGATAATGCTTCAGAACGTAGTCTCTGGTGCCACGCTGACTGGATTCACTTCCAAGCCCTGCTGTGTACTAACTGTATACCCAAGGGATAGTTTCCTGAATCTTTCTGAAACTCCATTTCCTCCTCTATAAATGAGCATATTATTAGCATTTACATTATAGAGATGGGAACATAAGTGGGTTAAGACACGTACAATGCTTGTATATAGTAAGCATTCAGTAAGTTTTACCTTTTATTTTTTTTTCCAGGTAGAGGAAATACTTAGTACAAAGGCTCAAAGATGAGGATAAGCTTGTTATGTTCCAGATACAGAAACTAGGTCTGTTTCTGGAAAATGGTAGGAAATGATGATGTAAAAGTAGGCTGGGACAGATTGTGTAGGGCTTCCTCAGCTAGAGTGAAGAGGTTAGACTTCGCTCTCAGCACAGGGGAAAGCAGCCAAAAGGTTTTAAGCAGGGGAGCAACATGGTCTGACTTGCATTTTGTAAAAGATAATAGTTGTCTGGGGTGGGAGATGTGTAGAGGGCAGTGGGCCAGTCATCAGGGTGGTCCTGGTGAAGGGGGATGGTAGTATGGCCAAGGGGGAGAGGGGTCGGGATGGATGGAATACTGAGCAGATTTGGAAGGGTTTTAAACGCTTGAAATCATGTGGAAGAGGAGCCTGAGGGAGAGTGAAATGGGATAGAGAAGAAGGTCCAGACCCCAAATCTCTATGAGCCCTGTCCTCTCTCTTGTTCCAGTATGAGCTTGGTGGTTGTTTTTACTTGTCCAGGGATCTAACTTGTCCCCTCTGCCCTCCCACCCAACTTCTTATTGGTTCCATTTCTGCTGTTCTGTTCAGGCAGATCAATACTCTCCTCTCTCACTGACCCTCATAATAAACTAGCAGTGCCTGCCTACTATATTCCTTTATAATGTCTTTCAAATCCTGAATCTTCCAAGTTTTTCCTATCATCACCCTATTCTGTACTCTCATCCTCTTCTCTGAACTATTAAAATACTTTACCAATTGAAATCTCTCCCTTAAGGATCTTCCTCTGTGGTTCAAATTAATACGTGAAATAGTACTTTGCATTTGTGTAGCATGTTATAATTTTAAAAGTGCTTTCATATGTGCTATTTGATTTGATTCTCATTTTAAAAAAAAAACAACAAAAAACAGGGGCACCTGGGTGGCTCAGTGGGTTAAAGCCTCTGTCTTCAGCTCAGGTCATGATCTCAGGGTCCTGGGATCGAGTTCCGCATCGGGCTCTCTGCTCGGCAGGGGGCCTGCTTCTTCTGCTCTGTCTCTCTGCCTGCCTCTCTGCCTACTTGTGATCTCTGTATGTCAAATAAATACATAAAATCTTTAAAAACAAACAAACAAAAAAAACTGTCTCCTGATGAGAACACTGCCAGTGAAGTGCTCTGACAGTCCCAGATCTTGGAACTAATCATTGATTGAGTGAGCAAGGTCCCTAGGGACTTTAATTTCATCTTTCCATTATAGTACAACTATTTCTCTCTTTTCCCAACACCAATATTACCTCATCTAAAATGCAGTCTTTGTCCTGTCACTTCTCTACTCAAAACCTGATGTTGCCTCGATAAAAATTCAACTCTGGCAGGCAAGGCTCTCCCTAGACAGCTTTGGCTTCCACCCCACTATATGTCCCTTTGTTCCTGCCTTGAATCTTTGGCTCAATGTAAACTGTCTCATTACTTTCCCTTACATGCATTTTTCACAGCTTTCTTCCAGTCAAGGATGCCTCTATTTTCCCCCCTCCTAACTCCTACCACAACCTTCTTACCAGTCTGTCGGCTAGCCAGATTGCTTCCCAGCATCTTCCAGGAGGCCTATCCTACCCAGGAGCTTCCTGTCCTGTTTAGGAGTTCAGTCCAGCGCCTGGAATAAAGGCCTGGGTAGACTCCCATCTCTGCCACTTAAAAACTATCCCAACTGTATACGTCATTTAACTTTTCTGATCTATACTTTCCTATATTTAACATAGAAATTATGAAAATTACTGCAGAGACTTGTCTTCAGGATAAAATCTAATGAGCTAATGTAGAAATGATATGTCTTTAAATGCTAATTATTACTATTGCTAATAACTTATGGCATTCAATTATATGACCTCCTTGGAACATCTTTTATACTGATGACATTATTTTCTTTCCTCACAAATATTTTATAACCCCTTAGTTAAAATGTGTGTTCCTTTGATCAAGCAGTTGGTTGTACTTTGTGATGTGACCCAAAAGTCCCTAACAGTGTTACAGGGATTTTGGCTAATTAAATAAATAATAGTTTGAGAATAGGGAGGGAAAATAAATGCCACTTGATTTTTTCAAAAAAAATTAATGCATTTATTTAGCTCTTACATCCTGGAGTTTAAATACCCATTATGCTAGATAAGGTAGAAAGGGCAGGAACACAAAGTAAGAAGTGTGTGTTTGGGGGAGGGGAGTATGAAGGGAGAAAGAAGGAGTGACAGGATAAAAACCTCCAAATACTTTTGGAAATTAATTCAGTGATTCCCTTTCCACTAAAAAAGAACAGTGTATATACTCTCATGCACCTGGGGCAGAAAAAAGGATTGAGAATTGAGAACAGCCAAGTGTTCTAAACTCAAAACAAAGTTTCATTGTGGAATAAGTAAGTACTGTATCTGTACTTCATCAAAGCTTGATTCTAGGCCAGGGCCAAGAGAAAATTTGAAGGCCAAAAAAAAAAAAAAAAATCAATTTATCTTGCTACTGATCCTAATATTATCATATTTGCTATGTTGGGAAACAATGACTGTCTGGCTCATACCCCCCTTAATTGTTCAGAACACAAATGGTGCAAAGTTGACACTTTAGAAAGGTGTGCTCTGTATGTGCACTATATCAGAAATAATGCAAATAGTTCTTAATTATCTGCCCATCTTAGCCATTGGACCCAGACAGCCTCTCACCTTGAGTCAACAAACCTTGAGTCAAAAAGCACTTGACATTATGGCAGGTCCTTTGTGGAAAGGAAAAAACAGGAAAAGTAAGTATGCAGTGGACTGTAATTGTGGAGAGGAAACTCACAAACACACCACCATGGCCTCTGTCACTCCGCCAGTCCCCTCCATCGGGCAGCACTAGGCACTTAGGGGCATGACAGTCAGGAAAAAACATGCATTAAACTCCTGCTAACATATGAGTATCTACTCATTTACAGGTCCAAAAGAATTTCCTTTATTCTCCTCTTACCCACCCATGCCCATAGTGTGAATCTCTGACTGTTGATCAGAGTTTGAGTTTTCTCCCTTAAAATTTTGATGATACAATGCTTGTCCCACTGACTTTTCTTTCCATCATCCTTTGTCATGTTGGAAGTCAGGCGGAAATGTCTTCTCATTTCTATGATGAGTGAAAATAAGGCATACCACTTAGGCATCATCCCCCAGGGCATGTGTTACAAATTAAGAAAAATGTGAAGACTCTGGTGACATTCATAGCTGACCTTCTAGGATAGCTACGATGTTGAACATGAACATGTAGGACATGGGATCGAGTCCTACATCGGGCTCCTGCTCAGTGGGGAGCCTACCTCTCCCTCTGCCCTCCTCCTTGCTTGTGTGCATTTTTTTTTCTCTCTCTCAAATAAATAAAGTCTTTAAAAAAAAATTGAGGGGCGTCTGGGTGGCTCATTGGGTTAGAGCCTCTGCCTTCGGCTCAGGTCATGATCCCAGAGTCCTGGGATCGAGCCCCGCATCGGGCTCTTTGCTCTGCATGGGGCCTGCTTCCTCCTCTCCCTCTGCCTGCCTCTCTGCCTGCTTGTGATCTCTGTCTGTCAAATAAATAAATAAAATCTTTAAAAAAATCCAAAAAAATAAAAAATAAAAATAAAAAAATAATTTAAAAAAATTGGTATATTCCACCTAAACTGGAAATGTTCAGGAGCACCTGGCTAGCTCAAGTTGGTAGAGCATTCAGCTCTTGATCTCAAGGTTGTGAGTTCAAGCCCCACAATGGATGTGGAGCCTACTTTAAAAATAAATTTTAAAAAGAAAATAAACTGGAAATTATCACATATGAAATACTGGTGGTATTGGGAAAAGGTCCCACAAAAGAAAAAAAAACTTACGATTTTGGAGGGGAATGAGGTTATTTCTTCACTGACTTTTTATTGAGCATATCCTTTGTCACAGGCAACATACAATGCAGCAGATATACAGTAGATGAACAACAGAGATAAACTCCCTGCTTCCCATGAACTTATGTATTTGTGGAAGGAGACAGACAGACAACACTATATTAATAAAAAATGATAATTATAATAATCACAGGTAACACATTAACTCATTTAATCCTAACAATAACCCTGTAAGTTAAGTAATATCCCAAATTTACAAATGAAGAAATAGATATATGTAGATTAAGTAATTTATAGGCTTTTGTGCTAATAATATAAAGAGCCAAGATTTCAATCTGGGTAGAGGGCTCAGTCTGCATTCTCGACTTTTTAATTACCAAATATAATAAGGGCTGTGGAGTAAAAAATAAGGTGCTGAGTTACAGAATACTAAAGAGGAAACATTATTTTCAAGCAGGTTAAATGTTTTGATTCTACTTTGATGACTATAATATTTCACATTGCATATGTCTGAGGTAGGCCAGTGGTGCCCAATTCAGTATAACATTTCTGTTTATAAGAATTTTTTTTTCCTTTTGGTTCATTAGAAGAAGCACTAATATGATTCCTTTTACCATAGAATAAGATAAGCCTATATGGACTAAAAATAATGAATACGATAACAGAATGTTAGGGATTCAACTTTAGTTGAACCTACATCCTAGAATTGATAACAAAGTAGATAATGAGGTGAAAAAAATAAACAGCTCTGTGTTGGGAATAGTTAGATATAGCCCAGCCTCTAGGCACAACCACCAGCTGTTGTCTCCATAATGTTGTTTCTTAACTTTATAGGAAAAAGATTAGAGGTGACAAGGGATAGAAGAAAACTAGACTTTATTTTTTGTTTTGTTCTGGTGCCAATGGCTCACACATAGTACTCCTCAATGTATATTTGTTCAGTGAATGAGTATGAAGGATAAATTTTGTTTCTAATACTCTAGGAAAAGGAAGAATGTATCCCACAATAATAATGTGGGATACAATAATGTTTCATTATTTTAGAACAAACAATTATCCAGAATTAATCTGTACTTTACTAATAATCTATTTTAATCTGTACTATATTAATAATCTATTCATTAGAACTTACTATGTAGGAATCTGGTTTGGAAACCACATTAGTAATCAAAAAAGCACATAAAGGTCTTCAAACTGTTGCTCAAAAATTAAAGTAGACCCACTATATGATCTAGGAATCCCAGTTCTGGGTATTAATCCCAAAGAACTGAAAGCAGAGTCTCAAACTGGTATTTGCAGACTTGTGTTCATACCATTATTCTCAATAGGCAAGTGGTGGCAACAATCCATGTGTCCATCTGTAGATGAATGGAAAAACAAATGTGGTATATCCATACAAGGAAATATTCAGCCTCAAAAAAGAAAGAAATCTTACCATAAGCTACCACATGAATGAACCTGGAAGATATTACACTGAGTGAAATAAGCTAATCACAAAAAGATAAAAAATTACTTATGTGGTGTATCTATTGAAATTTATAGAGAGAAAAGGTAGGGTGGTTTATTGCCAGGACCTGGGTAGTGAGGGGAAAGGACAGCTCTATAATGGCTAAAAAATTCAAGTTTTATAAGATGAAAATATGCTCAAGAGCTGCTTTACAACAGTGTGAATACACTTCACACTTCTGAACACTAGTGTTCCCACTACTGAACCTAAGATAGTTTTGCCTATATTCAGCTTCCTTTTCAGCATTTTAGGTAGTCACAAAATTTGAACATTTTTCCTTCCTTCATAATGTTCTGAAAGGATTGCTATTTATTTTCTCTTCTGCCTCACTATCTGATCTTTATATTATAGAAGGGCCATTTTTTAATTTAAATTCAATTATATGTATAGTATATACACACATACACACACACATGTTTCCATTTCTTTGTGTCATTCTCAATTTTTTTTTTCATGAGTGTTTTATGGTTTTCAGGATACAGATCCTTTGCTTCTTTGGTTAGGTTTGCTCCTAGGTATCTTATGGTTTTTGATGCAATTGTAAAGAAGGTCAATTCCTTAATTTCTCTTTCTTCTGTCTTATTGTTACTGTATAGAAATTCTGCTGATTTCTGTGCATTGATTTTGTATCCTACCACTTTGCTGAATTCCTGTATGAGTTCTGCCAATTTTGGAGTTTAGTCTTTTGAGTTTTCCACATGTTATCTGTGAAGAGTGAGAGTTTGACTTCTTCTTTATTGATTTAGATGCCCTTTGTTTCTTTTTGTTGTCTGATTGCTGAGGCTAGGACTTCTGGCACTGTGTTGAACAATAGTGTTGAGAGTAGACATCCCTGCCATGTCTCCTGACATAGGAGAAAAGCACTCAGTTTTCCCCCACTGAGAATGATATTCACTGTGGGCTTTTCATATATGGCTTTTATGTTATTGAGGTATGTACCCTCTATCCCTACACTGTGAAGAGTTTTAATCAATAAAGGATGCTGTAATTTTCAAATACTTTTTCTTCATTTATTGAGAGGATCACATGGTTCTTGTCCTTTCCTTTATTAATGTAGTATATCACATCGATTGATTTTCAGATGTTGAACCACCCTTGCAGCCAAGGAATAAATCCCACTTAGTTGTGATGAATAATCCTTTTAATGTGCTGTTGGATACTGCTGGCTAGCATCTTGACAACAATTTTTGCATGCATGTTCATCAGGGGTATTGGTCTATAATTCTCATTTTTGGGACATCTTTGGTTTTGGCATCAAGGTAATGTTGGCCTTATAGAAAGAGTTTGGAAGTTTTCCTTCCATTTCTATTTTTTGAAACAGCTTCAGATTAGGCATTAATTCTTCTTTAAATGTTTGGTAGAATTCCCCTGGGAAGCCATCTGACCCCGGACTCTTGTTTGTTGGGAGATTTTTTGATTACTGCTTCAATTTCCTTGCTGGTTATGGGTCTGCTCAGGTTTTCTCTTTCTGCCTGTTTCAGTTTTGGTAGTTTATATGTCTCTAGGAATGCATCCATTTCTTCCTGATTGCCTAATTTGTTGCGATATAGTTGCTCATAATATGCTCTTATAATTGTATTTCTTTGTTTGTTGTGATCTCTTTCATTTGTGATTTTATTAATTTGGGTCCTTTCTCTTTTCTTTTGGATAAATCTGGCCAGGAGTTTATCAATCTTATTAATTCTTTCAAAGAATCAGTTCCTGTTTTTATTAATCTGTTCTGCTGTTCCTTTGGTTTCTATTTCTTTGATTTCTCCTTGAATCTTTATTAATTCTCTTATACTGCTGGATTTAGGCTTCATTTGCTGTTCTTTCACCATCTCCTTTAGGTGTTAGGATTAGCTTGTGTATTCTATTCTGGAGAATGTTCCATGTGCACTCAAGAAGAATGTGTTCTGTTGCTTTAGGATGGAATGCTCTGAATATATTTGTGAAGTCCATCTGGTCCGTTGTGTCATTCAAAACCCTATTTTCCTTTTTGATCTTCTGCTTAAATGATCTGTCCACTGCAGTGAGTAGTGTTAAAATCTCCTACTATTACTGTATTATTATCATTAATATGTTTCTTTAGTTTTATTATTAATTGGTTTATATAATTGGCTGCTCCCATGTTAGGGGCATATTTACAATTGTTAGATCTTCTTGTTGGATAGGCCCTTTAATTATGATAAAATGTCCTTTCTCATCTCTTATTACAGTTTTATGGTTTAAAATCTAATCTGTCTGATGTAAGTATTGCCACTTCAGCTTTCTTTTGATGTCCATTAGCATGATAAATGGTTCTCCACGCCCTCACTTTAAATCTGGAGGAGTCTTTGGGTCTAAAATGAGTCTCCTGCAGACAGCATATTGATGGGTCTTGCTTTTTTATCCAATCTTATACCCTGTGCCTTTTGATTGGGGAATTTAGCCTGTTTACATACAGAATAACTATTAGAGGATGTGAATTTAGTGCAATTGTATTAGCTATAAATCACTGTTCCTGTATATTGTCTCTGTTTCTTTCTGATCTGTGTTACTTTTGGATTCTCTCTTCGCTTAGAGAATCCCCTTTAATATTTCTTGCAGGGCTGGTTTAGTGATCATTATTTCTTTAAGTTCCATTTCTCCTGGAAGCTTTCCATTTCTCCTTCTGTTTTGAATGACATCCTAGCTGGATATAGTATTCTTGGCTGCATATTTTTCTGATTTAACAGCCTGAATATATCATGCCAGTCCTTTCTGGCCTGCCAGGTCTCTGTGGATAGGTCTGTTGCCAGTCTAATGTTTCTACCCTTATAGGTTACAGACCTCTTGTCTCAATCTACTTTCAGAATTTTCTCTTTGTCTTATCTCTTTCTCCTTGTCTCTTGCAAACTTTGTGACTTGCAGGTTTCACTGTCCTATGTTGAGGTGTTGAACTATTTCTGTTGCTGATGAAGGGGGTTCTCTGTGCCTCCTTGACTTGAATTCCTGTTTCCTTCCCCAGATTAGTAAAGTTTTCCACTATAATTCACTTCCATATGCCTTTTGCCCTCTGACTTTCCTCTTCTGGGATCTCAGTTATTCTGGTAATATTTCACTTTATGGTATCACTTATCTCTCAAATTCTCCTCTCGTGATACAGTAGTTGTTTATCTCTCTTTTTCTTAGCTTCTTTATTCTCCATCATTTGGTGTTCTATATCACTAATTCTTCTGCCTTATTTGTCCTAGCAGTTAGAGCCTCCATTTTTTATTGCGTGTCACTAATAGCCTTTTTTATTTTGACTTATCTAGATTTTAGTTCTTTTATTTCTTCAGAAAGGGATTCTCTTATGTTGTCTATGCATTTTTCAAGCCTAGCTAGCATCTTCATAATCATCTTCATAATCATTATTCTGAACTCTAGTTCCAACATCTTACCTATGCCCATACTGATTAGGTCCTTGGCAGTCAGTACTGCCTCTTGTTCTCTTTTTTGAGGTGAGATTTTCCATCTTGTCATTCTGTCCAGAGAAGAATGGATGAGCAAGAGAACAAAATATTAAAATATCTAGAACTCCAGAGAAATATATACTAAACAAATCAGAAGAGCACTGAAACTGGAAAAAAAAAATTTTTTTTTTTTAAAGATACTCAAATCTGGGACACCTGGGTGGCCCAGTGGGTTAGGCTGCTGCCTTCAGCTCAGGTCATGATCCCAGAGTCCTGGGATCGAGTCCCGCATCGGGCTCTCTGCTCAGCAGGGAGCCTGCTTCTCTCCTCTCTCTCTGTCTGCCTCTCTGCCTACTTGTGTGATCTCTGTCAAATAA
Source organism: Taxidea taxus jeffersonii (assembly GCA_003697995.1). NCBI lineage: Eukaryota > Metazoa > Chordata > Mammalia > Carnivora > Mustelidae > Taxidea > Taxidea taxus. The sequence continues at coordinate 229,153 of ML103621.1, read as the reverse complement.
ATAAATAAAATCTTTAAAAGATACTCAAATCTGACATGTGAACAGAACAGAGCAATACACTGAATCCTGTGTGTATTTTGGTCTGTTTGTGAGAAAACTAGATCCCAAATTGTAAAGAAAGAAAAAACTTATCTATGTACAAAAATAAAATTAAATATATTAAAGGATAGACTGTAACTATAAAAATGAAAATTAATAGACAAAAAAAAAAGAAAGTATATAAACAGACATGTGAACAGAGCAGAGCAATGCACTATATCCTGAGTGTATTTTGGACTGTTAGAAGAAACTATATACCAAAATTGTAAAGAAAGAAAAACATATATACACAAAAATTTAAATACATTGAAAGAATAGAATGTAACTGTAAAAATGAAAATTAAAAAAGACTTTAAAAAAAGAGGATATATTCAGATAGGTGAAGAGAGCAGAGCAATACACTAGATTCTGGGTGTATGTTGGTCTGTTTGTTAGAAGAAACAGCGTCCCAAAATTGTAAAGAAAGAAAAACATTATATATGTATATATTTACATATACATATATATAATACAATGAATGGATAGAATTAAGTGTGAAAATGAAAATTAAAAAAGACTTGTAAAAAAGTTAACAAAATAAGAAATTGGTTGAAAAAGAAAAGAGAAAAAAAGTAAAATTGAAAGACTAAAGAATCATGGGGAGAAAGTCCATGAATTCTATATACTATTTTCCCCCAGTGCTGGAGTTTTGCAGTTCTCTGTGATTAATAAACTTGGTCTTAGCTGGTTGTTCTTGCTGATCTTCTCGGGAGTGGCCTGTTGCACTGTTTCTCAGGTGTCTTTGGCTCAGTCAGAAGCCCACCACCCTTGCCAGGGGGCCAGGCTAAGTAAGGGGCTCTGGATTGCTCTGTGTGGCTTTTGTTCCCTGAAGGCTTTCCATGCAGCTTTAGAACATGAGAATGAAAATAGCAGCCTCCCAATCTCCAGCCCCAGAGCTGAAAGCTCAGGGCCCCACTCTTCAGTGTGCCCTGAGAGAAAAGCAGTCAGTCCCTCGTGTCTCCCCCATCTCTGTCCACATTCCATGCTCACCTAGCCTGTGACCAAGCATTTCTATCTCAGGCACATGACCCCATTCTAAGACTCCAAATTCTGAAAACTCCTGTGGTGCACCCCCACACCACTCCTCCCGGGGAGATGGAAGGGGGTTCTCTTCACAGTTCTGCCACTGGCTGAGCCCCTACCTGGAAAACAGTCACCCAACAGTTCCAGTATAATGATAACCCCGAGCTGAGAGCCCAATTCTGGGCTCTCTGGTTGAGTCGGTTTTCCCACTCCAATACCTGGCAACCCCACCACACTCCGGCACCTGGTTTTTCTGTGATCCCAAGGATCCTGAGATCACACGGTTGCACCTAGCATTTTTCCCCACTTCATCACCTGATCACCTTTCAGGTAGGGAGGTCCCTCACTGCAGCAGACTTCTAAAAGTTCTGATTTTATGCTCCAGGCTGTATCACTTTCCAGTAGCCAGCTGACAGAGGCTCCCTCCCCACCATTTGTTTTTCCATATATCACCTCGGATTCACTTTTCAGCACCTCCTACTTTGCAGAATAGTGGTTGCTTTTTTTTTCCTTTTCTTTTTTAAAGATTTTATTTATTTGAGAGAGAGGGAGTAAGAGAGAGCAAGCATGATCAGGGGGAGAGGGAGAAGCAGCCTCCCTGCTGAGGGGAAGCTTGACCTGGGGCTCCATCCCAGGACCCCAGGATCATGACCTGAGCTGAAGGCAGATGCTTCATAGACTGAGCCACCTAGGTGCCCCAGTGGTTGATTTTCTATTTATAGAGTTGCAGCTATTCTTTTCTTAGATATCTGGTTGAATTTGCAGGTGTTCAGAATGATTTGATAGCTCTCTAGGTGAATTCCTGTGACCAGATGAAACTAAGGTCTCCTACTCTTCCACCATCTAAAGTATCTCTGGGACATTTTGTTTGAAAGAGAAATTTATTGTATATTCTTGATAGAGGAACATTCTGAGGTTAGAAGCGCTGTGTGCACATGAAGCAAACTCAGAGTCTACTTTGGATCACCTTGTAATTCATGAATAATCCATAAATGTCTCTGTTTCTCTTTCCGTGGAAGGCACTGCCCCACTGAAGACAAGGGTGCTCATCACACAGAAGAACGGGAATGATAGAATGGCTCGAATAGTAGCATTTATTATATATGGCAGGGTCTAAAGTGCCCCGAGTATTGCCTGTTCAATTATAAAAGAAAAGAAGATTAAAGATGTAAAGTTGTACTGTGTGATTTTTTTCCCATTATGTCAGAAGAGGCAGTGAGAAAACATATACCAACATGCAAATATATCTTTGTGGATATTCTGTTTAATATTTTGTTGAAAGAACAGAATGTGAGTTTCCTGATTGGCCTACTAGTTGGTGCTCTCCATAAAAGACAGACCAGGAAAATGTAGTTGAATTAACTATGTTATCCAGTCTCTAACTCTATCAACTCCTACTTTCTCCAACACCTTCCTTAATAATAATACTTTTAACACCCAAACAGACAAACCATCCTCCAAAATACACAGTTAACTCTGTGACTTATCTTACAGTAGTTTGTACATTTCTTATGGAAATACTCTATTATGATATTTTATATAATTTTTTCAAACCACTATAGACACTTGATTATAGCAGGGGCTATCTTGCCCTTAGTCTTGGAATTGTCTGAACCACTTCCCACCAGGAAAACAATAAGTGCGTAGTAAATATTGGTTGGATCAAAATGAGCTGTTTACATATTCATTAAATTAACTGTTCTGGTTATTCTCAATCATATGAAAGAGATGCAGATCTATTCAATGGTATAGCCTGTTGCCTCATCTAGGTAGGCAGATAGCAACTCCCTTAATTTCTTGTTGACTGTTCGGGAAGTTTGTGTTTGTATTGAATAGAAGTCAAACCTATTGAGTTTTTTTGGCACATGGGAAGTTGTTTACAGCTTCTCTTTTTCATTGGTGCTATTGTTCAGTGGGACCTGCCTGAGGAGTGTACTGTACACCAGTTTACATGAAGCATTCATTTATTCATTGGCTCGCCCATCCAATGACTCACTTATATTTTGCCTTTTAAATAAATGTGGATGTGTGCAAGCTTGAAATACGCTAATGTCAGTCCAACATGTTTCAAATTATGTAAGTATCTTACCATATTATTTATAAGTTTTAGCACCACCTGGCAGATCATTTGACCACTCAAACATAAACAAGGAGCTATGAAATGTAATTTTTTAAAAAGATTTTGAACGGAGATTCTCTTATTATTATAGGGAAATTTGCAACCATTATATAGAGATAGAAAAAATACACTCACATATCAGCAATGTTTACTCAGTAGAGACCTAGTTTGGGGGTTTAGTTTTTTTTTTTTTAAGGTTAAACATACTATGTGACAAAATGAGGGCATAAAATTAATTTTCAGTACTATCAGGGAACTGATTTTAATTCATCTAAGAGTAGATAGGTTAAATATCCTGCAAGAGAGTCACAAACAGGAATGCCACTTACACTACTCACAGGTGGAAGAGGCTTTCTCCTATATGTTTTTATTGACTTCGTCATAAAAAATTTTATGTAAAGCTTTGATGTTTAGTAATGCCTTTTTACTAATGAACGTTGTTTTGCTAGAGGTAACACTGAGGTGAAATTATCTCATCCTTACTAAAAAGGTTTCAAATGAAACTGTTAAGAGTGTTAGTAATTTCTCTCTGGGTGGCCAATCTGTTGCTGTAGAACAGGGGAACATCTCATTAGAAGTTGTTTGTTTGGTCTGGGTGAGGTAATGATACTGTTATCAGATTGTTTTGATTCATAGAAGCATATACTCTCATCGCTTTAAAAAAATTTTTAAGTAACATTATTAGTTTCATTAAAATGGCACTTATTTCTTGGAAGAATGAAAATACTACCAACAAGAAAAACTAAAAATTACCCGGTGGCCTATTGCTATTCAGTATTCCATCTGAAAGTTCTTTTAGAAATCTCTACACAGAAATTTAAAGTCATTTTACGTAAAAGAAGTATTCATACTTTCTGTTGTTACTTTGCTGTGAATATCTATATCAGCAAACATTAATCTGTACATGCTGTTGTAATAATTTTAGTATTCCTTTGTTTTATAATTAGTACCTTCTTAATGAAGATTTAGCTTGTTTTCAAGTTTAGAATATTATCCACTCACATTTCAGTGGCCAGAAAGGTCCAGAAAGGTTGACAGTTATTCTGAATGGATAGCGCACATCCTATACACATCTCCCAGACTTCTAGCTATGTGATCAAATTAAAATCTACAGTATATTAGATGACTGTTTCATGATCAACACAAATGGACATTTGTATACACAGACACAAATGGCAGAACTCCTTGGTGACATATCCATCACCCCTCCATCCCCACTGCTCTGGAGCCCCACTGCAGAAGCCTGCTCCTAACGCCACTGCAATTAAATTCTCTGATCCTTGAGTTCTCTGATTCCTGATTCCGGTGTTTTCCTCCACCTCCTTCCTCTCCTGGAAAAGTCTGCAGATGCTGCATTCTTGCTCTTATCCTTCTATTTTCACAAGTCATGAATTAGGTTATTCTCTTGTAGAAAATCCTCTGTCATACAAATGCTTATTCAGACTCTTCCTTAATCTCTTTCATTCTTTCTTCTTCTTTTCTGACTCTTATCCAGTTATCTCATTACCCTGCCTCTCCTCTTTCACCTTCTCTCTTCCCTCTCTTCCCCACCCTTCCCCTAACCTGTTCTTTTCTCCTTCCACTTTCCAAAGCTTGATAAAACATCTATGTGTAAGAGAAAAAGATTCCATAAATTCTGCAGTGGAATTAAACAGTATTAGAATAAATTTATGTTTAGAACCCTTCAAATGGAATGAATCCAAAGGGTTTCCATTAAATGAGTCTTCAAATGCCCTCATTTGAGATATATTCAATATTTGATACATTCTGTATTTATTAACCCATTCTCCTCATTCTCCTCTCCACATCACTAAAGGGAAGTTCTACAAAGGCAGAAATTAGTTTTGATGTATTCCCCTTCTTTTTTTTTTTTTAATATTTTATTTATTTATTTGACAGAGAGAGATCACAAGTAGGCAGAGAGGCAGACAGAGAGAGAGAGAGGAGGAAGCAGGCTCCCCGCAGAGCAGAGAGCCCGATGCGGGGCTCGGTCAGGACCTGAGCCAAAGGCAGAGGCTTTAACCCACTGAGCCACCCAGGCGCCCCTGTATTCCCCTTCTTGATAAATGTAGAAGTTAGTGTTAGGTGAATAAGTGAATTGAAAGTAAAGCAAAATTTATTGCTTTCTTTTATCTTTCAAATGGGTATTTTGTTTTAAAGCTTTTGTTGCAACTATATTGTTTTCTGGTTTTTAGGGTTTTTTTTTTCCCATTTCAATATAAGGTATTTTAAAATTTATGGATTTTATTGGCTGCTCTCAGGTAACTTGGAATTAAATCACCATTTAATCATTGTTTTTACAGAATGTATATTCTGAAACTGGTTTAACATGAACTTTGGAATACAAGATACAAGAGGAAGGCCTTCTTAAAGAAGTGTTGAGAATTAGTACAGGGGTGCCTTGGTGGCTCAGTAAGTTATGTCTGCCTTTGGCTCAGGTCATGATCCCAGAGTCCTGGAATTGGTCTGCATCAGGCTCCTTGCTCAGCGAGGAGCCTGCTTCTCCCTCTACCTTCTGCTCCCCCTGCTTGTGCGCACTTGCATGCTCTCTCTCTCTCTCTCTCTCACAAAGAAATAAAATAAAATAATTAATGCAAATGGATGTTTGTGCCTCTTAAGAATCTTAGGCAGGTTATCAATATCCATAAGACATAATTTTGTCCATAAGACATAATTTTGCTCATGATTTTCTTCTCACTAGCATTTGTGTTTTTTAGTAACTGTTCCTTGTGTTACAACTTGCACAAAACTTAATCCTTGCATACATTGTTCAATAATCTGTAAATTTTTTCAAGAAGCAGTTTTGCAAGAGACATTGCCTACATTTAGAAAAAAACCCTACATCTGGGTTGTAGTTTTTTTTTTTTTTTTAAGATTTTATTTATTTATTTGACAAACAGAGATCACAAGTAGGCAGAGAGGCAGGCAGAGAGAGAGGAAGGGAAGCAGGCTCCCCACTGAGCAGAGAGCCCCATGAGGGGCTCCATCCCAGAACCCTAAGATCATGACCTGAGCCGAAGGCAGAGGCTTTAACCCACTGAGCCACCCAGGCACCCCGGGTTATAGTTTAAACAGGGTATTGGGAAAGCCATGTGGGGGAAGGGGAAGCCCAGAAAATAAACAGTGACAGTATTCCAGTTAAGTCTGGCTAGACAACTGATCAAAGAATATGATATTATATCAAGATGAATATTCTACTTATGTTAAAAATTAACATTCTAATGATCATCATAAAGAAGTTATTGTCAAAGAAAAAGTTTTTAAATAAAAAGGTTTTGGGTATACCTCTCTATATTTCTTCCTTTTCTCTTCCCTCCATGAGACTGCCCAAGTGCTCTTCTTAATATTTCAACTGAGGTTTTAAGTAGAAAAAAGGAAAAATGTTGTTTTACTCTTCCATATATTTTTTCTTTCTTTAAAGCAAATGATATTGAGGTAGTAGAACCAAGGGATTGTTTCTAATCATTTGGGCAGGTTGGTTTTTATCCTTGTTTTTCTTTTTATTGTTTTGTAGTTGAACTTAATCACAAATTATTCTTATATCTTCAGTTATACTTCCACTCAAAATTAGGATAACATTATTAAACTTTCTCACTCAAAAATCAAATAAGCCTGAGGATGTTGAGAATTGTGCTATTTATTTTTAAAAGGAAACAAACAATAAGAATGAGGCAGAAAGACAATAACTGATAATTTATTTTCCCAAAGGATTTCCTACAGCTTTGTCATTTATGTCTTGCAGGGAGGTGGGAAATTGCTCTTGTCTTAGTACAGGTATTTCCATATATGCGAATTGCCAACCACTTCAAATTTGAGATGGCTGCCCCTAGAACTCTGGAGAATGAAAGCTGCTTTTAAGACCCTGGAGTCCACATGATGGGATGCGCACTGGGTGTTATATACAACTGATGAATTGTTGAATTCTACATCTGAAACTAATGATGTACTATGTTGGCTAATTGAATTAAAAAAGAAAAAAAGACCCTAGAATCCTTTCTTTCTGAGTGTCCAGTTTATTTGGAGAAGGCGTTTTCAGAACTGTCCCAGTGCTTTCTTACTGTGGGTAAGTGGGAGTAGGTAGTCATGTAGTGCTTACACAAGCGGTGCTCAGACTGGCTAGCTTTGGATTTGGTTTTAAATTGGCCTGGAGAAGTGACTGCAGTCCGACAGAATAACCCCCAAAGATGTCCATATCCTAATCCCTGGAACTTGTAAATATGTTACTTTCTCTGGTAGAAGAGATGTTGCAGACGTGATTAAGAGAAAGATTTTGAGATAAGATTATGCTTTTAGACCCAGTGTAATCACAAGGGACCTTATCAGAGGGAGGCAGGAGGGTCAGAGAAGGAGATGCAATGATGGAGAGGTCAGAATGATTCAAGAAGAAGCCTCTAGAAGCTAGAAAGGAGGAGAATCATCCCCCCCCCCCCCCGGAAGGAATGCAGCCCTGCCAACAGCTTGATTTTAACCCTGCAAGACCCATTTTGGACTTTAGGCGTCCAGAACTATTAAGATAATAATTCGTATTGTTTTAAACCAGTAAGTTTGGTAATTTATTATAGCAATAATAGGAAAGTAACATAGTGACCTTGGGTAAATTCCTTAAACTCTAGGCCTGTTTCTCCATCTTTTTTTTTCCATAACAGATTTATTGATATTTTTACATATTTTAAGATTCTCCCATTTCAAGTATACAATTTAATGATTTTTTAGGAAATTCGCTGAATGATATAAACATCACAAATCAGTTCTGGAACATTTTTACTCCCAATGAGACCCCCTCAAGCTCCTTTTGTTGACTCAAGCTCCAGACAGCCTCTACTCTACTGTCTATCTCTCTAAATTTTCCTTTATTTGACATTATATACAAATGAAATCACACAGTCTGTGGTCTCTAGCATCTTGTTTTTTCACTTTGCATAATTTTGCTTTATCTCTAACGGAATAGTAGTTATACCAGCATCTTCCTCCTAGGATTGTTGTAAGATCAAATCAGATTATGTATTCAAAATGTTTAGCATAGTGCCCAATACATAGTAAGTACTCAAAAAATATTCCTTTTCTACTTCTTCCATGTATCATTCTCTTTGTTACTTTTTTCCAGTTTCTGAACAAATACACAAAAATATTTTTTAACACAGTATGCTCCACTTGCTCTCCTAGCCTCGTTTATGTTGTGAGGAACATAAGTCTTCTAATTTATATGTTAACCTGATTTTTTGCAGTGTGACATAAGAACCTAAACACCATGCTTGCTCCTTTTTTTTTTAAATGAGAGAATATGTTCTGTAGTCTAGGTGGTTAACCTGCAATGTGAACTTTTAAAAAATTTTTTAAGTATAGGGGCACCTGGGTGGCTCAGTAGGTTAAAGCCTCTGCCTTTGGCTCAAGTCATGATCCCAGGGTTCTGGGATTGGGCCCCGCATCGGGCTCTCTGCTCAGTAGGGAGCCTGCTTCCCTTCCTCTCTCTCTGCCTGTCTCTCTGCCTACTTGTGAGCTCTGTCTCAAATAAATAAATAAAATATTAAAAAAAAAATTTTTAAGTATAGTTGACACACAATGCTAAATTAGTTTCAGGTGTACAGCATAGTGATTCAACAAGTTTATAAGTTATGCTATGCTTACCACAAGTGTGTACCCATCGTCTCTTACTATATAATGCTATTATAATGTCATTGACCATATTACCCATGCTGTACCTTTTATTCCCTTCATTTATTTATTCTAAAACTGGAAGCCTGCATCCCCCAATTCCCTTCACCCATTTTGCCTGTCCTTCCCTCTTGCAACCATCAGTTTCTTCTCTATATGTGTCTGATTCTGTTTTTTGTTTGTTTACTCATTTATTTTGTTTTGTTTTGTGTTTACATTCTACATATGAGTGGAATCATAAGGTATTTGTCTTTCTCAGTCTGGATTATTTCACTTAGTATTATATCCTCAAGGTCCATTCCTCTTGTCTCACATGACAAAATCTCATCCTTTTGTGACTATGTAATCTTCCATTTATATGTGTGTGTGTGTATATATATGTATATATATATTTATATGTATATGTATACACACCCACCCACACGCATCACATCTTTATCCACTCATCTATTAATGGACACTTAGTGGTTTCCATTTTTTAGCTATTGTAAATAATGCCAAAAACATAGGGGTGCATATATGTTTTCAAATTAGTGTTGTTGTTTTCTTTGGATAAATACCCAGTAGTGGAATTACTGGATCATGGGGTATTTCTGTTTTTAATTTTTTGAGGAATCTCCGTACTGTTTTTCATGGTGGCTGCACCTGTTTACATTCCCACCAACAGTGCACAAGGGTTCCTTTTTTTCCACACCCTTGCCAACACCTGTTGTTTCTTGTGTTGTTGATTTTAGCCATTCTGACAGGTGTGAGGTGATATTGCATTGTAGTTTTGGTTTGCATTTCCCTGATGAGAAGTGATGAGTATCTTTTCATGTGTCTGTTGGCCATCTATAGGTCTTCTTTGAAGAAATGTCTGTTCTTGTCTTCCACACATTTTAATTGCATTGTTTGTTGCTTTGGCGTTGAGATGTACAAATTTTTTATATATTTAGGATCTTAACCCTTCATCAGATACATCATTTGCAAATGTCTTCTCCCACTCAGTAGGTTGCCTTTTCGTTTTGATGATGGTTTCCTTTCATGTGCAAAATCTATTTATTTTGATGTAGTCCCAATAGTTTGTTTTTGTTTTTGTTTCCTTTGCCTCAGGAGACATTATCTAGAAAAATGTTGGTATGGCCGATGTCTGAGAAATTACTACTTGTATTCTCTTTTGGGATTTTTATGGTTTCAGGTCTCACATTTAGGTCTTTAATCCATTTTTAGTTTATTTTTGTGTATGGTATGTAGCTCAGTTTCATTCTTTTGCATGTTGTCCAGCTTCTCCAACGTCATTTGTTAAAGAGACTGTCTTTTCCCTGATTGTATATTCTTGCCTCCTTTGACATAGGCTAATTGACCACATAAACATGCATTTATTTCTGGGCTCTCTAGTCTGTTCCATTAATCTGGTGTGTCTATTTTGTGTTGGTACTAAACTACTACTGTTTTGTAGTATATCTTGAAATCAGGGATTATGATAGGTCCAGCTTACTTCTTTCTCGGGATTGTTTGGGCAATTTGAAGTCTCTTATGGTTCCAAACAATTTTTAGTATTGTTTATTGTAGTTCTATGAAAAAATGCTGTTGCTATTTTGGTAGTAATTGCATTGAATCTATAGATTTCTTTGGGTAGTATGGACACTGGCCCAATACTAATTCTTCCAATCCATGAGCATGGAATATATTTCCATTTGTTAGTATCACCTTTTATTTCTTTCATCAGTGTTTATGGTTATCAGATTACAATGTGAATTTTTAAGGCACAACTATTTATTACTTGGAGCTTGCCTGTTTTTAGGTATATTATATAAATGTTCTGATTTTACTTTAAAATTATGAGGGGTCTTTTCTCTAGTGCTCTGCTGCAACTGAAACTGGGAGGAAATAGTAAAGGGTAAGTAGCATCCAATCTTAAGAAAATCTTTGTGAAAGTTACAAATCTGTGAGGGGTGTTAAAGAAGCACTGTGGAATTTCTTGAACTTGTATTGATTTGAGTACTAATTTGACCTGACAGAGTGATATCCCAGTGGGATTATAATGAAGAAAGTAAGAGCTAGGAAAGTGGAAAATGGTGGTGGTGGGAATAACAAGTAATTAGTTTTCTTGGAGTTATCATAGCATTTTGAACAGACATATATTTTGTATCCCCGTCATCTTTTGCATTGTTGTTTAAGCCTGTTAACATTTGACTTTTCTCTCTACTCCCCCGGATGCCACTTGTAAACTTCTTTTGGGAAAGAATATGATTTAACGATCTAGAAGTGTCAGTGTTTGCCTAGCCTCTGGTACTTTGATTAATTGGTGGACAGATGAATGGTTGGATTTATGGATAGATAGCTGACAGTTTAGTGCTTAGAAAAGTATTCTAACTCCACTTGGTCAGTAGCATTCTCCTGCATTCCCTTGGGCCCTAAAGGAACAGATAAAAGAAGTAAGTTCATGAATCCATTTTCATTTTTGCTACTGATAAAGTATTTATCTTTTTGGAAAATTGATAAAATGTCCTTCGGCTGAATAACTATAGAAATGTGTAGTACCTTATAAGGTATTATGTGTTGTCCAAATTAAGTTGTCTTATTTTGGATTTTCTCAAGACCCACTTTGGCTTAGCTATTGGCAGACCAGCTAAACTCAGGAAGTCTAGCATTTTATTATTTTATTTTTCTGGACATAAACAGAAAATGTTTGTTATTTCCAGACATTTTGCCTCACTTTGGTTGGTAAAGGCTGACTTTTTAGAATTTGTTCATTGTTCTTATTCCGTTCTTTCTTGTCTTGCCATTTAAACACTTAGTTGCAAAAATTTCTTAAATTAAATATTTCTTGCTGTTTAACACTTAGATATAAAAAGAGTCAAGGCACATTAGCCATGACAGAAGCAAACTTATGTATGTATGTATATATATATACACACACATATATATATATATGAGACTATTATTCAGCCATAAAGAGGAAGGGCGTTCTGTCATTTGCATCAACATGGATGAAACTGGAGGACATTATGCTAAATGAAAAGGTCCACAGTAAGATAAATGCTGTATGATTATACTTATGTGAAGTATTAAAAGTAGTCAAATTCATAGAAACAGAAAATAGATTGTTGGTTGCCAGGGCCTAGGGGGATCAGGAAAAGCAATGTTGTTGTTTAACACGTATAGAGTTTCAGCTGCAAGGTGAGAAATTTTGGGATATCTGTTCCACAACAATGTGAATATACTTAACATTACTGAATTGTATACTTAAAAATGGTTAAGATGGTAAATTTTACATTACCCACTTTTTTTTAAACCACAGTTAAAAAAAAGAAGAGGCAGAGAGCTGAAATTTGTATTAGTCAGGTGTACTACTTGAAGAAACGTTTCTGTAGTATTTACTGGGCTAAGGTTTAGAATAAGATTCATGTATCTATACAGAGTACAGGGGGAAGAGAAATAAGAGTAACATGGGTTTTTTTGTTTGTTTGGTTTGTTGTTGTTTTTTTTTACATTTTCACCATATTTTAACGAAGATTCATGAGACTCTTGATAGTTTTTAGGTAGACTGCTGTCAGATACCATAAATCTGGGCATGGTATCAAAAAATTTCTTCAAATTATTGTAAAGGTGATTTTAGACTCTGAGCTGCTTTGTTTTGTTGGTTTTTTTCCCACTGTTTTGGTAACTGCTGTTATGCATCTTTACTGAGACCTGAAAATGGATTGATGCTATAGCAATAAACAATCCAAGTGTTCCTTTATTTTCAGGAACATTGCAAGATGAACTTTTGGTGAAGACCATAGGTTTCTTGATACTGATTTCATAAAAAGTCTTGCCAATGTTTTTTTTTTTTAGCTCATTTGGAAACATTTCCGTTGTTCCTTCTCAAAGGTTATTTAGATCAAAGCTGGGTGGTTTTGCCTATAACTTGGTAATTTGGGGGCTATTTCTTCCCACTGGAGATGAAATGTGTCATATATGCTATTTATTCTGATATAAACAGTAAGAACATTGAGTATATTCTTTATGCTATATATTTTATATTATACAGTACAAACATATGGTCTGTTTATGTACAAGGGAAAAATGCACATTTCTTGGTGCCATTAAGAATTTATTTTTTTGGGATGCCTGGGTGGCTCAGTGGGTTAAAGCCTCTGCCTTCGGCTCGGGTCATGGTCCGGGGGTCCTGGGATCGAGCCTCGAATTGGGCTCTCTGCTCTGCAGGGAGCCTGCTTCCTCCTCTCTCTCTCTCTGTGTGTCTCTGCCTATTTGTGATCTCTGTCTGTCAAATAAATAAATCTTTAAAAAAAAAGAATTTATTTTTTCCCCAACTTCACTGAGATATAATTAGCACATTGTAAACTTAAGGTGTACAGTGTATTGATTTGATATACTTATATATTGCAAAAAGACTACCACCATAGCATTAGCTAACCACCTCCATCATGTCACATAAATATCTTTTCTTTTTTGTGTTGAGGACACTTAAGATCTATTCTCTAGCAACTTTCAGATATATAATGTAGTATTTTTATCTATAATCACCATGATGTACTTTAGATCCCTAGAACTTACTCATCTTATAACAGAAAATGGCAAGTAACTCTTTAGTTCAATTGAAAAGGAACTAGATAAGTTTTGCTTCTAAGAATATGTAATTTTTTTAGTTTTTGTAAGTATTAGGCTCTGTTGGAGATTTAAGATGAATTAGACCCCTATCCTTAAGATACTCACAGTGTAATGAAGAGAAATATCTCCACAGAAAATTATGATACAAAACAGAATCTAATAAATGCCATGCTAGAAAATTAAATGAACTCCATGAGAATAAAGAAGCAGCAGTTAATTCTGGTGGCATGGGGTGGGGGTTGGATAACTTCATTAAATTTTGGAAGATAATGAGACTTAATTAAGTGAAGAAGGAGAAGGAGGATTTTACAGGTAAAAAAGGATATCCTGAGTAAAAGCTGTGAGATTAAAAACGTTTTGCTATATTATCAGGTGCTAAAACCAGGATAAAATGATGAAAAAAATAACACTAGAAAATTCTTGAGGCCTTCAGATGGTTAACAGTTTGATCTTAATCGCTTTTGGTCCAGATAAAATTCATAAGCAAGCCCAGGACTAAGACTGATATTCCCTGTGAACAATGACGTTGAAAAATGTCTTATAGGTAAGGCCCTGAAATTAAGACTTTAAATGGAAAGTGAGATTTTTTTTTTCACCTCATGCTTTAAAATGAGAAGTTGTCCTAAAGTTGGGTTTCTACAAAATCCTTACATCTTGTTAAAGTTAGTAAAACTTGGGCATATCCAATCACCCTTCTCTGCTTTTCAGTCACTAGGCATCAGTAGTCTACACACTCCCAAGTGCATCATTGTACTTCTTGAGTAAAGTATAATTACAGAAATGGAGGAGATCCGAGGTATCATTCAGGTGCTGATGTTGAAAGTGAGGGGCCCAGGTGACAAGTGTGGTAACCAACAGAAGCACCACAGGAGCACTGTCACTCTGGCCCTGAGCCCATTGCTCTTCCTGGTCTACAGCATAGCAGAGCAACCAGCAAAGGGCTCACACCTCTGTACATGAACCCCACTCCAGTCCACGTATCCTTTCTTGTCATGTTTTAGATTTCCTGTCTAATGCAGGTTATCTGGAGCTCCAGAGATCCCTGGCTGCTTCTGGGTGTTACAGTTTAACAGGATTTTAGTAGAGTTATTAACCCATCCCTGTTAATCTGCTGCTTTAACATCAGCCACATCCTTACGTAAAAATGGGAGTGATGGAAAATTTGAGGCAGGCTTTAAATTGGGGCACTCCTCTTCACCCAGAGTCTGTTAGACTCTTTCTCATTGTGATGCTTTCAGGTAAATGTTTATCTTTGAGACACTGATACTCTTGTAATTCTGGTAGTGGTTTAGAAAAACCACATCCACCCCTTTATCTTTACCTTAGTGCTCTCCTTAGGTCTATACTATTGACAGTTTTTCTAGAAGACACTTAAAGAGATACTTAGTTATAATATATAGCATGGCAAGTCTTTGGAGAACTATCGAAAAATGACAGTAACAATACCCCAATCTTCGTGTGCTTAAGCATATCAGCTTCTAATTTTTATTATTGTAAGTTTAGTATCAACTATATAATCAGTTATTATTTTTTTCACTATTGTGGTTGAAACCATATATCTATATATCCAAAATAAATTGAAACATATCTAGTTATACAGTAGAAAGTTTTCAAAAATTATGTATCCACCGAAATGATTAGGAACTTGATGTCAAACATTTGGATATTTAAAAGTATCTAAGCAATTCCTATAAGATTTTTCATTTTATCCAAAATATTGATTTGTAGATACACGTGGTTGGATAATTGTTGATGTATAACAGTCTAGAACTTTCATTTAGAAAATTTTATGTTCTGTTAGTGCTTTTGAGTAGAAATGACTAACTCATTGACTGGATTATAAGTGGCACTCTTAATAAACTCTGCAATGAGAGGGAGAAGAGATGGAAGCCGACATACATAAGTTGAATACCTGGAAACACCAACATCAGTAGTTCTTAAGAAGGAAACATTGCCAGGGGTGGGGCCAGGTACAAAAACAATTCTGGAAATTTTTGTTTCCACTGCTTCACCTCAGTTCTAAGAAACATTAGGAGCTTTATAGTTGAATGTTATCTCTAAAAAACATCTTCCAGCTTTTCATTTCCATTAAATTTTCATTCAGACATATCAGTGTATAAGTCAATTGCAGTAGATTCATAGATAGGACAGTACATATTGGGAAACTTCTACACCTTTTAAAATGGTTATTAAATTTGGCCTCCAGCATTTGCTTTCAGTAATAGTTTTTTTTTTTCTTTTGCAAAGAACCACATAAGGCAGAATGTCTCAGCATGTCAGCATTTTTAATTGCAAAATAATAGTAAGTTAAGGACATAATATTTGTGTAGAATGTGTGTAGACAAGATTGGGCAATGTGATCTAGTGATAATGCAATTAGGAACGTTCAGGCCTGGGTGAACAGTCAGATCCTAGGGGTATGGATGAATCAAATGATGACAGCCCAAGGAGAGGTTACAGATGAAGTATTTCATCACTCTTTATCTGCTTAAGCCTTTTATTAATGATTTAGATTAGGATAGAAGGCTTTATGCCTATGCCTATGAAAGGAGTTAATGAAACAAAGGTGAGAAGAACAATATGTTGAATAGCAAGGTTAGAAATAAAATATTGAAGAAGACTATGCAAATGTTTCTTTTTATTCTATCATAAGTAAAAAGAATAAATGGAGAACTAGCAGATATTTATAGTGAGGAATCAGGAACAGAAAGACCTGGTTTAATAGCCATACATTTAAAAAAAAAAAAAAAAAACCTTGAGAATTTTAGCCAATTGCAAGTTCAGTGTAAACCAACAGTGTTACTGTGAAAACTAAAATCTTACTCTGCATAATAAAAAACATTGGTATGGTTATTTATAGTTGGCAAGGTACTTTTTTTTAAAAGATTTTATTTATTTGTTTGTCACAGAGAGATATCACAAATAGGCAGAGAGGCAGGCAGAGAGAGAAAGACGGGGAAGCAGGCTCCCTGCCGATCAGAGAGCCCGATGTGGGGCTCGATCCCAGGACCCTGGGATCATGACCTGAACTGAAGGCAGCCACTTAACTCACTGAGCCACTCAGGTGCCTCAGGTTGGCAAGTTACTTTTTTTAAAAGTTGGATTTCTTGAGGCACAATTTACATAGTATAGAATACATCCGTATGAGTATAATGTTATGGGTTTTGACAGAATTCATCACCACCACCACACAGTTAAGACACAGACCATTTCCATTATTCCAGACAGTTGCTTGTGTCCCTTTTAGTCAACCCCTAACCTCACCCCAGTCCCAGGTAACCATTATTTTTGACCCCATATTTTTGCAAAATATTTTTCATGTATCTTTTAAAAAATTCAATTCTCAATAGATCCCTACAACATTAATATTGCCAACATGTCTATTTTATAAAGGAAGAAATTGAGGGTTCAGTTAAGCAGCTTTAAGTGGTGGGAGCCAGGTACTGAACCTTATATTCTAACTCAGAATCTGAAATGCTTCCATTGACCCTTCTGCCTGGACCTTTGCTCCGAGAGTCCCACTTTTATCTGTATTGTTCACTCACCCCCAATGGATCCCGTGTTCAAAGCCAATATTAAACCTTAATAGTAACTTACTAGATAGAGGAGGGACTAGAGGATGGTTGTTCAGTCTTTTTTTTTTTTTTCATTATTAATTCCCCAAGGAGACTTCTTAGATTTTTTCTTTCCCTAATCACTTCTCCCCCATCCCCCCTAAATTTTAACATCATGAATATGCTGTATATCTCTGAGTGTACTGTATGTATCTGTACTTTGTATATTAAAAAGAGTAAGTTCTTTCACCTACTCTAAGAACCATTTTGTCCACATTGGGGGCAGTATCACTCCCACTGAGAATGCTTAGACTGAGCAATAGTCTTCAGCCTTTGTCCCATCTGATGTGCATAACACATGACCCTTGAGTATGAGACACATCACAACACTGAAAATTTTATAGTAAACACCACATCAGACTTTTGGCATGATATTCATGAAAGTGTCTTCAGAACATGTAGATAAGTTAAAATCAGCTGTTAAAGATAAACGTCAAATTTACTTAACAGAAAGTTAAAATATGGCTTATTTTTAAAATCATTTGAAGTTTGCTTTTAATCTAGATCTAGACTTCATATAATAAAGGAAATAAGGTAGTTTTAGGGGCACCTGGATGGCTCACTTGGTTAAGCATCTGCCTTTAGCTCAGGTCATGATCTCAGTGTCCTGGGGATTGAGCCTGCTTCTCCCTCTCCCTCTCCTCCCATTCATGCTTGCTCTATCTCTCTAGTGCTCTCTTTCTCTCTCTCTCAAATAAATAATGTCTCTTTTAAAAAAGGGGGTGGGGGGAATACAGTAGTTCTGTTGGAGAATAAACAATCTTTTGTTAAGTGCTGTGATGCCAGTAATGCAGAGCTTTAACATATTGTTAATGTGAATATGATTATTGCAAATCTATCTTGCCTCATATCAAGCAGTCATAACTCAGGAGTCATGATAACCAGATGTCAGTGTTCTCAGTTATCTTATGTGTAATGTAGATGTAGATGCATTTCCTTTTTTTGTGAATGTTTTTTATTGTGGTAAAATACTACCATCCTAATACTTTTTAAGTGAACAATTCAATGATATTAAATACAGTTTAACACTGTTGTGCAGCCACACCAACATCCATCCCCAAATTTTTTTCATCTTGTAAAACTGAAACTCTATGCTCATTAAATAGTAACTCCTCACCCCGGGCCTAACCTCTGCCCTACTCCAGGTACCTCTTGTTAGTGGAATTATACGGCATTTTTCTTTTTATGGCTAGTTTATTTTATGTAAAATAATGCCCTCAATGTTTATTCATGTTGTAGCACATTGCAGAATTTTCTTCCATTTTTAAGGCTGCATGGTTTTCTATTGTATGTCTATGCCACATTTTGCTTATCTATTTAGCCATAGATAGTTGGATTGCTTCCTCATTTTATCTGTTGTGAATAATGCTATTATGAATGTGGATGTACAAAAATCTCTTTCAGACCTTGCTTTGTCCAGAAGTGGAATTTGTGGATAATATGGTAATTCTATTTTTTTTTATTTAAACATATAATGTAACCCCACCACCTTCTCCCAACACCCCCCCCACCCCCCTCAGTTTGTTTTATGACATTAAGAGTCTCTTTTGGTTTGTCTCCCTCCTGATCCCATCTTATTTCATTTATTCCTTTCCTACCCCCTTAACCAATAATTCAGTCAAGAAATGGGCAGAGGACATGAACAGACATTTCTGCAAAGAATTCTATTTTTAATTTGTTGAGAAACTGCCATACTTTTTCTCATAGTGGCTATACCATTTTATATCCCCACCAACAGTGCACAAGAGTTACAGTTTCTCTACATCCTCGCCAACACCTGTTGTTTACTGGTTTTTTGATAGTAGCCATTCTAATGGGTGTGAGGTGATATCTCATTGTCATTTTCATTTGCATTTTCCCTAATGATCAGTGATGCTGAGCAGCTTATTGGCTATTTGTATATCTTGTGCTTATTGGATATTTGTATATCTTCCATGGAGAAATGTCTGAGTCTTTTGCCAATTTTTAGATCAGATTTCTTTTTTTGTTAAAATTTAGGAGTTCTCTATGTAATTTGGATATTGGCTCCTTATTAAATATATGATTTACATATATTTTCTCCCATTCTGTGGGTTATCTATTTAACTCTGTAAGATAGTGTCATGATGCACAAAATTTTTAAATTTTCTTGAAGTCTCATTTGTCTATTGTTCTTCTGTTGCCTGTGCCATACATGTCATAGCCAAGAAATCATTGCCAAAATCAATGTCATGAAGTTTTTGCTTTTTGTGTTTTTTATAAGAGTTTTATCATTTTAGAATCTTGGTCCATTTTGAATGAATTTTTGTATAAGATATTAGGTAATGGACCAACTTCATTCTTTTGCATGCGAATATCCAGCTTTTGCAGTACTGTTTGTTGAAAGATAGTCCATTTTGAATTCAGTGGTATTAACACCCTTGTCAAAACTCATTTGACCATATAAGCGAAGGTTCCTTTCTGGGCTTTCTGTTGTATTCCATTTGTCTGCCTTGCTGCCAATCTTCACTGTTTTGATGACTGTAGCTTTGTAGTAAATGTTTTTTAATTTCCTTCACCAGCATTTTGTAGTTTCCAGTGGATAAATATTTCACCTCCTTGGTTAAATATATTCTTTTTTTTTTTAAGATTTTATTTATTTATTTGATAGACAGAGATCACAAGTAGGCAGAGAGGCAGAGAGAGAGAGGAGGAAGCAGGCTGTCCACAGAGCAGAGAACCCGATGTGGGGCTCGATCCCATGACCCTGGGATCATGACCCGAGCTGAAGGCAGTGGCTTTAACCCCCTGAGCCACCCAGGCGCCCCAGTTAAATATATTCTTAAGTATTTTATTCCTTTTGATGCTATTACAGATGAAGTAGTTTTGTGATTTCCTTTTCAGAAATGCAGTTTATTTTTGTCTGTTTGTTATTGTTTATTTTTGTCTGTTGACTTTGTATCCTACTACCTTACTTAATTTGGTTTTTAGTTCTAACACGTTTTTGTGTAATCTTTGGGGATCTTAAGATCCTATTATCTGCAAACAGAGGTAATTTTACTTCTTGCTTTCCAGTTTGGATGTCTTTAATTTCTCATTTCTCTGGCTAGAACTTCCAGTACTATGTTGAATAGAAATGGTGAAAGGAAGCATCCTTGCCTTGCTCCTGCTCTTAAATGAAAAGTTTTCATTTTTTCACCATTGAATATGATGTTTGCTAAGGGCTTTTCACATATGGTTTTTATTGTATTAAGATATTTTTCTGTTTTTGCTAGTTTATTGAGTGTTTCTTATGATGCAAGGGTGTTGAATTTTGTTAGATGTTTTTTTCTGCATCAATCAAATGACCATCTGGATTTTTTCCCTACTTTCTGTTGCTGTGGCTTATTACATTGATGGATTTTTGTAGTTGAACCATCTGTACATTCCAGGAATAAATCCTATGTGGTCATGCTATATAACCCTTTTAACATGCTGCTGAATTCTGTATGTTAGTATCTTGTTGAGAATTTTTGCACCATTGTTCATAAGGCGTTTTAGCCTATAGTTTTCTTGTAGTAGTCTTTGGTTTTGACATAGGTCATGTTGGTCTCACAGAATGTGTTAAGTGTTTTCTCCTTCTCAGTTTCTTGGAAATGTCTGAGAAATACTTGTATTAGTTTAAGTGTTTGGTAAAATTTACCAGTGAAGCCATCAGGTCCAGGGCATTTCTTTTGGGAAATTTTGATTATTGATTCAGTCGTTTTATAGGTCTATTCAGATTTTCTATATCTTCATGATTCTGTCTTGGTAGGGTTAGTGTTTCTAGGAATTTGTCCATTTCATTTTGGTTATCCAGTTTATTGGTGTACAAATATCATAGTATACTCTTATAATTCTTTTTTATTTCTATGGAATCAGTAGTAATGTCCCCACTTTAATTTCAGATTTTAACAATTTGAGCACCCCTTTCTCTTTTTTCAGTTCATTTAGTTAAAGGTTTGTCAATTTTGTTGGTCTTCTCAAAGAAGCAACTTTTGGTTTCATTGATTTTTCTCTGTTATTTCCCTATTTCATTTATCTCTGCTCTAATCTTTATTATTTCTCTCCTTCTGCTAGCTTTGTGTTTTTTTTTTTTCTTTCCTAGTTCTTTAAGTTGTAAGTTAGGTTTCTTTAATTTGAGATCTTTCTTACATTTTAGTGTGTTTACAGCTATAAGTTTCTTCCTTAGGCTTAGTTTCGCTGCATCCCATAAATTTTGGTTTTGTTGTGTTTTCATTTTCATTCATCTCTAAATACTTTCTAATTTTCCTCTAAATTTATTTTTTGTTCCATTGATTGCTTAAATGTAATTCCACAGTTTTGTGAATTTTCCAATTTTCTTGATGTTATCATTTCTAACTTCATCCCATTGTGGTCCAAGAAGTTACTTTGTAAAATGAATATCTTTTTCAATATATTGAGATTAATTTGTGGCCTAACATATGGTATATCCTAGAAAATGTCCCAAGTACACTTGAGGAAAGTGATTATTCCGATTGGTGTTGGGTAAAATAGTCTGTGTGTGTCTGACCTAGTTGGTTTGTTGTTTTTAAGTGCTCCACTTCATATCTTCTGTCTGGTTGTTCTATCCATTGTTGGGAGTAGGGTTTTGAACTCACGAACTATTGTAGACTGCTTATTTCTACCTTAAATTCTGTCCACTTTTTTCTTCATATATTTTGAGGGTCTGGCATTAGCTGTGTAAATGTTTATAATTGTTATATCTTCTTGCTGTATTGACACTTTTATTAATATATAATGATTTTCTTTGTCTCTTTTAAACTCTTTTTATTTTAAGTTTATTATGTATAATATTACTATAGCCACCTTAGCTCTCTTTCACTTACTCTGCATGGATTATCTTTCCCTGTCCTTTTACTTTTAACCTGTTTGTGGCTTTGGATCTCAAGTGAGTCTGTTGTAGACAGAATATAGTTAGACGACGTGTTCTTATTCATTCTACCAGTCTCTATCTTTTGGAGAATTTAATCCATTTACATTTAGAGTAATTACTGGTAAGGAAGGACTTGTGTCATTCTGCTATAGGTTTTTTATGACCTTACAGTATCTTTGTCCTTCATTTACTGCATTACTATTTTCTTATGTATTTAGTTAAAATTTTTTGCAGTATAATGTTTAAATTCTCTTCACATTCTCTTTTTTTTACATTCTATAGGTATTTTCTTTGTGGTTACCATGAGGATTACATGTAACATCCTAAACTTATAGTACTTATAATTTGAATAAGTACCAGCTTTACTTCAATAACATGCAAAAACTGCTCCAGGGTGCCTGACTAGCTCAGTCGGTAGAGCGTGTAGCTCTTCATCTCAGGTTCATGAGTTTGAGCCACATGTGGGGCCTAGAGATTACTTAAAAAACAGACCAAAATAAATTAAAACTCTCTTCTTTTATAGCTCCATCCATATCTCTTTCAGTTATTGATTTCATAAAATATATCTTTACATATTTTGTGCCCCAAAACATAAAGTAACTTTTTTTTACATTTTTCACATATTTGTCTTTTTTTTATTTAGATGTAATTGACATTATGTTACTTTTAGGTGTATAACAATCATTCAATATATGTGTACATTGTAAAATGATGACCACAATAAGTCTGAGTTAACATCCATAACTATATATACACCTACAAACATTTTTTTCCCTGTGATGAGAACTTTTAAGATATTCTATTAGCAACTTTCAAATATACAATACAGTATAATTAACAATAGTCATTATGCTATACATTACATCCCCAGGACATTTATTTTATAACTGGAAGTTTGTACCTTTAGACAACTTTCACCCACTTTGCTCATCCCTCACCACCTCTGACAATCATCAATTTGTTCTCTGTATCTATGACTTCAGTTTTTTGTTTTGTTTCTTGAATATTTGTTTTAGATTCCACATATACATGAAATTTTTTAAAGGTATTTCTCTGAATTATTTCATTTGGCATAGTGCCTTCAAGGTCATCCATGTTGTTACAAAAGGCAGGATTTCCTTCCTTTTTAAGGCTGAATAATATTTCTATGTTTGTGTATGCCATATCTTTTTTTTTTTCAGTTAGCCAACATATAGTAGTACATCATTAGTTTCTGATGTAGTGCTCATTGATTCATCAGTTTCATATAACACCCAGTGCTCATCACAGCACGTACCCTCTTAATACCCACAACCTGGACACCCCATTTCCCCACCCCCCACCCTCTGCAATCCTCAGTTTGTTTCCCAGAGTCCAGAATTTCTCATGGTTTGTCTCCCTCTCCGATTTCTTCCCATTCGGTTTTCCCTCCCTTCCCCTGTGGCCCTCCATGCTATTCCTTATGTTCCACATGGGGGAAACCATATAACAATTACCTTTCTCTGCTTGATTTATTCCACTTAGCATAATCCCCTTCAGTCCCATCCATGTCGTTGCAAATGGTGGGTATTCATCCTCTCTGATGACAGAGTAATATTCCATTGTACATATGAACCACATCTTCTTTATCCATTCATCCTTGATGGACATTTAGGTCTTTAATCCATTTTGAGTTTGTTTTTGTGTATGCTGTAAGAAAGTGGTCCAGGTTCATTCTTTTTTATGTAGCTGTTCAGTTTTCTCAACACCATTTGTTGAAGAGACTGTCTTTTTCTGATTGGATATTCTTTATAGCTGTTTCAAAGACTAATTGACCATATAATCGTGGGTTAATTTCTGGATTTTCTAGTCTGGCCCATTGATCTATGTGTCTATTTTTTTGTGCCAATACCATATACTCTTTTGATTATTACAACTATGTAATACATCTTGAAGTCTGGAATTGCTTTTCTTTTCTTTTTTAAAGTTGCTTTGGATATTTGGGGTCGTTTGTGATTCCATACAAATTTTAGGATTGTTTGTTCTAGTTCTGTGAAAAGTGCTGTTGATATTTTTATAGGGATTGCATTAAATGTATAGATTGATTTGGGTATTATAGGAAGAATATTTTAACAATATTCTTCCAGTCCATGAACATGGAATATCGTTCCTTTCCCTGTGTCATCTTCAATTCCTTTTATCAATGTTTATAGTTTTCACAGTACAGGTCATTTACCTCTTTGGCTCTTTGGTTAGGTTTATTTCTAAGTATCTTATTATTTTGGGTGCACTTATAAATGGGATTGTTTTCTTAGTTTCTCTCTCTGACGCTTCATTATTGGTGTATATAAATGCAACAGATCTCTGTGCATTAATGTATCCTGTGACTTCACTGAATTCATTTGTCAGCCCTAGCTGGGTTTTTTGGTGGAGTCTTTTGGGTTTTCTTTATATAGTATCATGTCATCTACAAATAGTGGAAGTTTTACTTCTTCCTTCCAATTTGGATGCCTTTAATTTCTTTTTGCTGTCTGATGCTCTGACTAGGACTTCCAGTACTATATTGAATAAAAGTGGTGAAAGTGAACTTCCTTGTCTTATTTCTGACCTTAGGGGAAAGGCTCTCAGTTTTTCCCCATTGAAGTTGATGTTTGCAGTGGGTTTTTCAGAAGTCTTTTTTTTTTTTTTTAATGTAATCTTCACCCCCAACTTGGGCTTTAACCCATGACCCCGAGATTGAGTCACACGCTTCACTGACTGAGTCAGCCAGGCACCCCAGTCAAAAGTGCTGTGGGCCTTTTATATATAGACTTTATTTTGTTGCATTATGTTTTCTCAAAACCTACTTTTTTGAGGGTTTTTATCATGAATGGATGTTTTACTTTGTCAAATGCTTTTCTGAGTCTACTGAAATAAGTATATAGTTCTTATCCTTTCTTATATTGATGTGATGTATCAAGTTGATTGATTTATGAATATTGAACCACCCTTGAAACCCAGGAATAATCCCACTAGATCATGGAGAATTGTTTTTTTAATGTATTGTTGGGTTTGGTTTACTAATACTTTGTTGAGGATTTTTGCAACTATTTTTTTTATAAATATTGGCCTTTTTTTTTTTTTTTTTTTTTTTTTTTTTTTTTTTTTTCTTTTTATGGTGTCTTTATTTGGCTTAGGTACCAGAGTTATGCTGGCCTCATAGAATGCATTTGGAAGTTTTCCTTCCTTTTCTATTTTTTGGAATTGTTTGAGAAGATAGATATTAACTCTTCTTAAATATTTGGTAGAATTTGCCTGTGAAGCTGTGTGGTCCTGAACTTCTATTTGTTGGGAGTTTTTTGATTACTGATTCAGTTTCTTTTCTGGTAATCAGTCAGTTCAAGGTTTTATTTCTTCCTGCTTCAGTTTTGGTAGGTTGTGTATTTCTAGGAATTTATCCATTTTGTTGGCATATAATTTTTCATAATATTCTCTAACAATCATTTGTTGTTTTTTTTTAAGATTTTTTTTTTTATTTGACAGATGGAGATCACAAGTAGGCAGTAGAAGCAGGCAGAGAGAGAGGAGGAAGCAGGCTCCCCGCTAAGCAGAGAGCCCGATGCGGGGCTCGATCCCATGACCCTGGAATCATGACCCAAGCCGAAGGCAGAGGCTTTAACCCACTGAGCCACCCAGGCGCCCCTCTAACAATCATTTGTATTTCTGTGGTGTCAGTTGTTATTTCTCCTCTTTCATTTGTGATTTTGTGAGTCCTCTACCTTCCACACCCCCCATTTGGATGGGTCTATGTAGAGTTTTATCAGTTCTGTTGATCTTTTCAAAGAACTAGCTCCTTGTTTCATTGATCTATTGTTTTCAGTGGGGGTTTTTTTGTTTGTTTGCTTTAGTTTTTAACATCATTTAAATCTCCTCTAATCTTTATTATTTCCTTCCTTCTGATGGTTTTAGGTTTTGTTTGTTGTTCTTTTTGGAGTGCCTTTAAGTGTAAGATTAGGTTGTATATTTCAGATTTTTCTTGCTTATTGAGATAAGTCTGTATTGCTATAAACTTCTCTCTTAGAACCACTTTTGTTGCATCCTACAGGTTTTGAGCAATAGTGTTTTTATTTTCACTTGTTTTTATGTACTTTTTTCTTTCTTTTATTTCCTGGTTGACTCAATGGCAATCCTGATATCCAGTCTGGCAAATATGGAGAATCTCTTGACTAGGTTTCAAGCACCAGAAATATTGCCCCATGGCTTTCAACTTCACGCTCTTGTTTTTTTTATTCTGCTCTCTGAGCCATCCACCATTTTTAATGAAAGGCAGCACATATTTGAAGCTTACATGATATTTACATTATAGGAGCTTTATGGTTTCAAGTCTTACATTCCAATCTTTAATGCATTTTAAGTTGATTTTGTATATGGTGTGAGGTAATGGTTCACTTTCATTCTTTTGCACATAGCTGTTCAGTTTTCCCATAATTTATTGAAGAGACTGTCCTTTCCCCCATTTTATATTCTTGGCTCCTTTGCCATGGATTAATTGACCGTAAAAGTGTGGGTTTTATTTCCGGACTCAACACAGAGGGAAGGCCATGTGAAAATGGAGCAGAGAGATGCTGGCCTTGATTGAAAATTGAAGTGATACATTTACAGCCAAGGAATGCTACCAGTTAGTGTAGCCCTGCCTATAACTTAATTTCTACCCCATGGTACTGATTGTACTCTGCTGGCCTCCAGAACTGTGAAAGAATAAATTTCTGTTGTCTCAAGCAGCAGTACAGGATAATTTGTTACAGCAGCCACAGGAAACTAACATAGATGGGTATTAACACCTCAGTGTTGCTTTTTAAATGCTTTTTCACTGGTTATTCAATGAGGTTAAGTATCTTTGCATCATAAGATTATAGATGTCCACCTGCTTTCTTCTATGAGTTTTTCAACTCCTGCCCTTTTTTTTTTTTTTAATTTACTTCCTCATTGAGTAGTAGGAATTCTTTGAGTAGTCTTACTGTTAATGTCCATGTTACTGAAGAGATACTCATGTCTGTAACTTTCTTCTATATTTTTGGTGTCCTCTGCATTCAGATCTTTTGCACATTTTTTTCATTAGGAAATTTTTAAACATACCCAACAGAGAGAATAGTTTATAGTATAATAAATCTTCTATATACCCATCACTCTGCTTCAACAATAATCAGTATTTTTTTTCTGGAAGTATTCATATTTTCCATTAAGTTTTATACTTTTTGTGCTCTATCTAAGAAGTCCTTCAGTAAAGATTGTGTTGCTTTTGTTTCTGCAGCTGTTTCTGTCATGATAAAACATTCATTCTTTTTGTTATAACACCTGTTTTTAATCACTTTTGATTTTAATCACTACACTTATGTGTAGCAATTTCTAATATACACAAAGCATTATGGCACCCATGTTAATCTATACCTTCTTCCTGAACATGTACTTTCTTATTCAGCACAAGCTATTGATGCAGATCTTGTTCCAGAAACATCATACATGTCACTGTAGAGCTTGTTAAAATTTGCATGTGTCCGTATAAGAAGGTTGATCAGTCATATAGGAGATGTCAAAATATATGCCTGAGTCAGCTGTGCTATCATATTTTGTTTTTACAAAATAATTCCTCTCACTTTTTCCTCCTTATTTCTAGTGTGCCACCTGGACTTGAAGGCATGAAAGAACAAGACATCTGCAACAAGATAATGGCTAAATTACTAGAAAATTATAATACTCTGTTTGAAGTAGAGTATACAGAAAATGATAACCAGAGATGTGAAAACCTGGCTAGGCTTATCATAGTAAAGGTAAGTAACTTTGGCATATAATCTTCAGTATTGCTTATATTTTGAATGGAAGATATTTTATTTAAATTATTCTTTATCATAAAAATGTCATGGACACAATTTAGATTATTATTCCTGTGCTTGTTGCATTCTGTTAATGAAATATGTCCTCTGTATCAAGTATTTAACTGATCTATATTCCCCTAAAATTGAAGGATAATTGCAAATTGATGTTTCCTTGCTGCTGTAAAATCATCTCAAAATCACTTATGTGAGCCCACCACTCACCAATTTTTATAGAAGTCTGGTGTTACAGCAAGGATTTGTGCTTATGGCTGTGTTCAGGAGTGCTAGCTTACTGAGTAGATTGCAAATTCCTGAAGATAATATTACTGTGTCTTTTTGTCGCTCTTGTGTCTGGCACACTTTCTAGTTCAACCTCAGATTTTAAGTCCCACATATATATTCCCTGGCAACTATCATCGGTAAAGGAGAATATTTTTATAAGCTGTAAAGGAACCCCTGACAATACTTACCTCTACCTTTTTATATGTTGGCTGATAATTTATAACTTATCCTTTACACATTAGGGAAATACATGTATGTCCCTAAAGAGAGTCTGAGGATAAACCAAATCAGATCCCCCAGGGAAGGCATCTTATTTCTTTTTCATTTATATTTGAGGCAAATCATGATGGAGTGAATATGGGAGGTTCCCTTAGGAGGTTTCCTGAAAGGCACATTCACAGAATACATTATACCAGTTGATTCACATGGCAATGAATGATAAAGCCCAAACACTTGTTTTAATCATTGGAGGGGTATTTTCATCTCTTCTTTCAGTTGAGACCATGACTTTGAAGAAGAAATAAAAGGTAAAGAACATCAAGTAGCAGCTTCCAAAAAAAGCAAAAGAAGACCAAAAACTAGGTTTTCTTAACAAGGACTTATGTTGTTAATACAACAGACTCCCCATAAAGAGTATAGTACATCTGAAAGGAAAGCATTTATCTGGAATCTTGCCAAACTGATAAAGGGAACTCTAAACTAAAATTTGAGGGAAGGGAAGAATAATGTACAGATAAAATGACAAAATGAGATAAAAGTATAACCTAAGTTGGAGGCAACCCAATGGCTGAGAGAATGTGCCAGTGGTTCACAGGAGAAAATATGGGGAAAAAATACACCAGTTTTGCCACCAAAAAATTAACTTTTTTAAATAGAAAAAAAATCTATCTTAAATTTGTTCCTCTAGTTCCTATAGTACTACTTTCCAAAGGTATCTTTTTAAAATATTAAAAAGTAATTAACTTTGTTTCAGCTATATCTCTGATACACATTTTTTAACGCTTGTCCTTTTTAACTAGAGCTGATAAGATAATAAGACTAAAATATAATGAAAATAGACAAATAAGACCTAGGCAAGACAAACTTGCTGAGATGCAGGTATTAACTGGAATGTGCCAAGAGAAGGTTCTATGCTGTACAAATAAAATAATACCTGTTGAAATACGTGGGAGGAGTCCCTGCTTGGAAATCATTGAGCTACTAGGTTTAAGTCTGGTGGAGAATTTAGCATGAGAGTAGATAGATAAGACATACATAGATAAGACATACAAAGAGTCAAATACAGATATCTTAGCTAGATGAAAAATAAGACTGCTACTCTCCTAATGCAAGTTTCAGATCTGGCCTAGAGGCAGATAAAAATCGCGGTTGGAAATTACATTTCTATAGTTTGGAAGAATCATTCTGCTAAAGCAAAATAGTTGGTCCATTCTTTACTGATCTTCCTGATAGTCTCATCTCAGAGGGTAGATTATGCTACAAAGGACTATGATGTTCTGGACCCTAGTTTCAGACAGAAGGATGAAATGGAGGTTATAAAAATTATTTTAATGGAATATGCCAGTGTCATTTTAGGGTCTATAAAAATAACATAGGTATGTAAAGCTGGATATTGTTTAGAAAGCAGATTTTTTTAAATTCCTAAAATCACAGTTATATTAGATACAAACCAAAAGGAAGCTAGGTTAAAAAGGAAATGGGAGGCTTACAGTGAAATCATTAACATACTGAAAAATTGGAAAAATGGAAGGAAACAAAAAAACTGAAAAACATGTTCTGATCATGCTCATGAGCTCAGCTTTTGAAGGGATGTGTACAAAAAGAAAAAACTGGCACAAAACAAGGGATAAATATACATGAATGACAGACATAAAATGAGCTGAGAATAAGCCTAGGCCCATGGAAACTACTATATATCTACTATATATCTAACTACTTTCTCTATCTCAGTATAAAAAAGGGCTTTTAAGGGGAAGAAGTACTAAATGTATCCACTGACACACCTCTGTGTGCCCCAGTGTGGGCAACAGAGTCATAAAGGATTGCATAAGCTCCTCACAATATCCTAGGGGACTGTGTGGAGATTTGGGGCTCAGATAATGTAAGTTTAGTTGCCTTTGGACCAAGATGAGAGACTTTGAATGTGGATTGGTGTTAACTTCAGGCCAGGTCTCTATATTTGTTTGTGTTATTTTCAGTATTTTAATCATTGACTTAAATGAGTGTATACTTGGCACATTTGCAAGTGAAATAAAGTTAGAAAAATAGATCAGATTTTGGATGGCTGGATATGTAGACCAATAGGAAGACGTGTGTGTGTGTGTGTGTGTGTACGTACACAGCCATTTCTCTCTTATTTCTTGCTTCAGACAAACACGAAAGCATTTTTTTTGGGCTTGCAGCAAAGTGGTGAAGTCAGAGGGGTCCCTCCCACAGCAGCAAGGGACAGATGAGTCAGGAGAGTCTAGACTGCCATCCTTTTTAGGTAGTAATTGATTTAAAGGAAGATTGAGACAGTTCTACCAAGGAGATGCAAAGTATGCCCAGAGCAGAGGGCCTCTGGGAAAGATTCTTATTCCTGATTAAAAAGAATGATTTAAGTTAAAATCAGAGCTGTGGTTTGCCTCCAGGTATAGTTGACTCTGATGGTTGTGACTGACTAGGAAAATGCCTAAGGGAACTGTCTGGGGCTAGTGAAAATGTTCTTTATCTCAGTAGGGATATGGGTTATATGGGTGTATGCATTTGTCAAAACTCATGCAACTTTACACTTAAGATTTATCCATTTAACTTAATGTAAATTATTTTTTAATTTTTTTTTTTACTTTATTTAAGCTTTATTTAAACATATGATGTAACCCCACCCCCCTCACCCAACCCCTCTTCCCCCCACCCCCCTCAGTTTGTTTTATGACATTAAGAGTCTCTTTTGGTTTTTCTCCCTCCCGATCCCATCTTCTTTCATTTTTACTTTTCCTACCACCTTAACTCCCACCCCCATTGCATCTCCACTTCCTCATATCAGGGAGATCATGTGGTAGTTGCAAATCAAAACCACAATGAGATACCACCTCACACCAGTCAGAATGGCTAAAATGAACAAGTCAGGAAATGACAGATGCTGGCGAGGATGTGGAGAAAGGGGAACCCTCCTACACTGCTGGTGGGAATGCAAGCTGGTGCAACCACTCTGGAAAACAGCATGGAGGTTCCTTAAAAAATTGAAAATAGAGCTACCTTATGACCCAGCAATTGCACTACTGGGTATTTATCCTAAAGATATTTTTTAATTTTTAATTACAAAGCAAGAAAGGTAGCAGGCCTTTGAGAAAGATGCCCATCACTTCCATCCTGCTTTCAGATGTTATCATCTGAAGGTCTAATGCTTGGAGCTGCTGCCACCATCTCTGCCCTTGATGAATGTATCACTGACACACTGAAGTTGGCAGTTAATGGAGAAGAAAGGGTGGGTTCCTCATCATTGCTGATGTGCTGAACCAACCGAGAACACACAAACCTCTGGACTTCGAGTTACGTTAGGGAAATAAAGATCCTCAGAGTATAAACTAGCTTAAGTGGAGTGTTCTGTTTCTTGCACCAAAAGCAGTATATCTGATACAAACAGTAAAATTGGAAGGTGCTATATTTAGATTTATAAAATAATTGTGCAAAGATAGCCCAGAGGAGATAATAGTTAAATTGAAAATCATCCACAGATTTCTCTTCTTTTTTTTCATCCACAGATTTTAGTTACTTTCTAGCACATTACAAGATGTCAACATAATGTAATTGCCCCTAAATACCAAAAATTTATTTGTAGAGTACACCAGTAGTATGCAGAATAAAGAATGTAGGTCCCCCTGCTCTTGGTATAGGTCAAGCAGCATAGGCAGCATTATCTCTGATACTGAGTACTACATTCTGACTCACCTGACAATCACCACTGTTACGTGTTTATTCTCACTAAGTACATGTTTGCCTGGGTGACCATCTTTTACTTTAGTTACCATACATACTGCTGATGACTTTGAAGTCATAACTTGAACCCTGGCTTGTCAGATGAACAGTAGAGCTGTATTTCCCACTACCTGTAAAATGCCACACGGGTGCCTCAAATTTCTCACACCGAAAACATCATCCCCAAAACTTGTGTTCTGTCTTCTCTAACCCTAATTTGCCAGTCCCCAGCCTGCCCGATTAGAAGCCTGGGTTTAGCCTTGACTCCTCCTCCTTCTACCATTCCCACAGGGACTCAGATTCTGTCTCTGTCTCTTGGATTGGGTGTCTTTTACCTACCCATTAACTCTGCTTTAGATTAGGACCTTATCACAATCACACAGTTCCCCACGGTTCTCCCCCTTCTAGACACACTCCCCTCCCATCTCCTTTCTACCAGGTGATAAGAGTTCTGTGCCTAAAAAACAAGCCTGACCATAACCTGTTTCTGCCTTAAGTAAATAAACCTTTTGCTGTCATTGTTCTGTCTCCTACTCTTTTGCTGGCAGTATGTAATTGGATGCCATTACTTGAAATCCAGGCCTTCCCTTGTCCCCAAACCAAACTTTCTCTATTAACTATGTGAATGAATATGGAATGGTTCTTTTCATCTTCCTATTCTCTGACCTTTCGTAAGTCTCCTTTGAGGACTCTTCATTCTCAGTCAGAATTAAATATTATTATTTCCTAGGGTCATTCTTAGGTCTTCAGTGCAGAGCTCTGCCTGGCAAACCAAACATACATATCTAACTGCCTAGTGTACCTGCTTGTCTCATGGCCTGTAATGAGCAAGTCTCATCATCTTTCTTGTCCTTGAAGATCTAATGCTCCACTTGTCTTAATGAATGGCCCATCCATCTACACAATTGCTCCAGGTTGATGTCCAACAATCACTAAAACCTGTTAATTCTGCAGCCTACATATCTCTTCAATCTTTCCCCACCCCCCACTACTACTTCCTCAAAGCCTCTCATCCAGGCAAGAGATTTGTGCCCTTGGCTCATTATCACAGTCACCTGGTGACTCAGACCGAGAGTTAGAAACTCATCGTAGGGCCCCCAAACCTGCATTTTAAAAGGCTTCCTTGGTAATATTAATAATCAGCCAGGTTTGTGGATTAAGTAATCCTTGTGTAGTAAGCAGTTATGAACATGTCACTTCCCATGTCAGAATTCTTCAGCGGGTTTTCCCCATCTATTCCTAGATTATAAAATCTAAGTCTTCGCAAGACAAACAAGAGTTTTCATAATTTGAACCCACCCTACTTATTCACCCTTCCTTCCCACTACTCCTTCCCATGCATTTGATGTACTAAGTAAGCAATCTTTGATATGATCGTGGAAGCAATGTCATTTCAGGCCTTCTGTGTCAAGCTGTAGAGCTCAGTGCCTGGCATTGAAAATTCCTTGAATTCAGTAGATGGATTCTATTCATTTTACTGAAAATAATGTCCCTGGTCACAATTTGTATGTAATATGAAATCAGTAGCAATGAGTATTTTCAAAATAATTGAATAAAATTGAAGACATCATAGTTCACTGAGTACTTCATGACTGCCTTATTTTAAGAAAAGACACTAGATACTTTTAAAGAATTTAACAGTTCTGGGAAGAGTGCTAAAGATAGAATAAGTTGGTCTATATTTGTAACCTGGCTACTCAGCAATATTACCGGGTAATTTTATGTTACTGTTTCTGTTTTGTGTTATGTAAAATGGCAAATATCCTGTAGATTCATTGTGGGATTCAAACCATTAATGTTTGTGAAAGTATTTTCAAAGCCAATTAAATAGTATAGAAATATGAAGTATTAAATTGGGAGGGAGGGTGAGAACATAGGATGAAGAGTAATTGATGAAGACCTTGGCTTACTTTGAAATGATTGGTCAAGGATACTTCAGTAGATATATTTTATCAATAAGCTTAAGGCACAGAGTTTAAAACTCTAATCTCGAATAAGACAGAATAGGATAGAACTTCCAGTTTGTGTGCCCTGGGCAAATAATTCAGTCTCTCCTTCAACCTTAGTTTCCTCATCTATAAAATAGGAAAACTATCACTAGCTAATTTGGCTATTTTTTGTTATGATTAAATGAAATAAAAATAGCAAGTTTTCAATAAATTTTAGCTTGGAAAAAAAAATCATTAGGTTCACATCACCTTTATGATATTATCTTACTTCTCTTTACCTGAAAGGGAATCAGGCTTGATGATGGAAGGAAAACAGAGACAAAAACAGAAAAATGAGGTTGACAAACAGATGTGTTACTCATGACAGAAGAGTTACTGCTTCTAGACATTTCTTACTATTAATTCACTATTATAGTTTTTTGGTTTTTTTTTTAAAGATTTTATTTATTTATTTGTCAGAGAGAGAGAGAGAGTGAGCACAGGCAGACAGAGTGGTGGGCAGAGGCAGAGGGAGAAGCAAGCTCCCTGGCGAGCAAGGAGCCCGATGCGGGACTCAATCCCAGGATGCTGGGATCATGACTGAGCCGAAGGCAGTTAACCAACTGAGCCACCCAGGCATCCCTATTATAGTTTTTTTTATTATGACTATATTAAGTATCCTCTTGTCCTTGGAAAGGCAAGAATTGAATATGATTGTTCCTTTAATCAATGGAAGAGTATGATTTTAGTATTTAAGCATCTATTCAGATATGTTTTTTGAAAATGAGGGGGTTTTTTTTGAAGTAGAAGTTTTATGGAACAGTGAAGTATTTAAGTATTAAGTATTTAACAGTGAAAAATGGGATTTCAACAAGTTGCTGGGGGAAACAGAAAATCTTAGAGGAGAAGAATATGCTTTATATTATGTGTTCTTTGTGTGCTGGTGACCAGACATTTCTGGCCAGACCATAGGAAGTAGCACAAGATCTACATACCGGAGTGAACAAGTATGCAACTAAACTATGGGGTTAACAATTACAAGAATGGAAGAATGATGAAAGGTTTTAAGAACAAGATGGATTTAATTTAAGCTATACTTTAGATTTTTACTTTGTATGTGTGTGTGTGTGTGTGTGTGTATATGTGTGTGCAAGCAGGAAGTTGGTGTGGCTCTCCAGTGAAGCCTTTTTGTAATAAGCTCTCAGGCGAGTAGCCTAATGTCTTTTCTACTCAGTTGACTCTGGTCAGTGCTGCAAAATTGATTATGGCTTGTATAATGCATTCATCAGCCTCATTTCCAGACAGGCCTGTATCGGGGGCCAAGGCAAAAATAAGGAAAAAATGTATTGATCTGGAGGTACTTAAATTAGTATCACTGTATTCCAAATAAACATCTTGTGAGGCAGTCTTTATTAGACAGTGTCACTACTGCCCCTTATATCTTTAGGAATTTCTTTGAAATTGACTTCAGAACATGTCATTTGTGTTATTATTGGACATTGTCATCATTGGACTGGGAGATCCTTGTCCTTTAATGCTACATTTGATAATGGGAAATAATCAGTAGTCATTTTGAGCCACAGCAAATCACTAAGTTGGGGAATAGTGATTAAATATTAACTTTGTTGTTTAAAATTGAAACTGGCTATAAAATAATTATGCTGATTTTCCTGTGTGACTCATAAGCAAACTCAAAATAGTTAAAAAATGTTCTGAGCAAAAACAAAATATTAGAATAACCTTTCATAGTGATTAGTTTGAGGGAAGTGCTCACTTATCAGTATGTGGTATAGCAAGTTTGATTACAAAGTTCAGTCTTATTCCTGTAGAGTAAAAGTCATATAAACTGATAGATCACATCCTAAATTATTTTCTTTATGTTTTTCATGCTCAAGAACACTGTATGTGTTTTTATTTTTCATTTAGGGCTACAGTCTAAACAAATTCAACAAATGTTCATTCACTTTTTAAAATATTTAATACCTACTCTGTGCAAAGCTCTGGAGTAAGGGCTAGGCCTCTTGAGAAAATAAACAAGACCCGTCCCTTCCCCAAAAGGAACTTAGAGTCTATAACAAACACACAAAATCAGTGCAGGAGCACAGGGGCAAGAGGGAGGAGGCTTTATGCCAGGGATTACACTAACTTCTTCTATACATATTATCTCATTTACTTCTTACAGTAGACCTGTGAAGTAGATGAGTTTAATTCTACTTTGAGCTTGAGCAAGTCTAAAGAGCAAATTGCTCAGGGTCAAGAGCAGCAAGTGACAGAGCTGGGTTTTTAAATTCAAAGTACTAATTACAGGCCAAGTATAGGAATAACCAAAATCTTAGTTTAAGTTGGAATATCAGTACCATGAACATTTATACATTTATTCAATATGTATTATAGTAATATAGTATCAGGGAAGATTTCTGTTCTGATTCTAGTCCTTATGCATCCACTACTCCTAAACTCTTCTATAGCCCTTCAAGAATACTCCAGACTGGGGAGCAGTAGAGTCATAATAGGAATAAAAAATGTTTCGGTTTTTATGTTGTTTGATGCTTTGTAATTTGGCTGTGTTATCTTTCTGCTTGGGGTGAACTTACATAGTGAAAGTGATTGACTTGTACCCACCACTATGTTATCATTTTGACCACCTAGGAACTTAGAGGTAACAATAAATTAAAATTCATTTGCTCATATCTTCAGATCAAACCTTTCTTTGGACAGTGAGCTGTACATTTTAGATTGGTTCTGAGTTTGAGGCTAAAAAAATAGTGAATGATGTTTAAGAAACAAACATAAAATTGCATAATAGAATGCTTAGCTGTCTCAAATAGGCACTTTCTAGTTGTGGTGACTGATTAGATTATCGATGAATGTAAAGCATTGAGTAATAAAAGTAGTATTACAAGTTACTGTTTAACTTGGGATACTCCAGTGTTTAGCTCATAGTTACGTATTTACAATTCAGATAGTTATTAATTCTTTTCCCCAGACATTTTGTTTTGTAGAGTGTTTACAAATAAACACTAGAAAGTCTTGTCTGCTCAGGAATCATTAGAATAGATTAGATATATCTGCCAGGTGTTAATTTCCTTCTTTCTTATTGTGAATACTTAGCAGAAGCCAGACCAAATTGCTTTGCTTATGAAAACATCATTATGCTCTGCAACTTTTAAACTACTTACAGTGAGATGGCAATATTTTGGAACTGACACCTCAGAAGTTGCCTACTTTATTTATTTGTTTGTTTGTTTATTTATTTAAGACAGGGTGAGATTGAGAGAAAGAATGAGAAGGGGTAGAAGGAGAGGGAGAGGGATAATCCTAAGCAAGCTCCATGCTGAGTGTGAAACAGGGCTAGATCTCATGACTCTTGAGATCATGACCTGAGCTGAAATCAAGAGTCAGATGCTTAACTGACTGAACCACCCAGGCACCCCAGAAGCTGCCTATTTTAAATCATTACATTCTATGTATTTGACAGGTAAGGACCCTCAGTAAATGGCATGTGAATATTTGTAGATTTTCAAAAGATTACTTGAATTTGCTTTAGTACTAAATTTCTGTTGTTTTCTTCAGTTGGTCTCCAAAGGATAGACTTTCTATTTCCGTGAGCCAGAAGTGCCTAGAAAGGAATATCCCTCCAGGGGCAGCCCTTAACCAATGACTGAGGAGCATGGGTGTATAAATTCCCAGCTTGTTTACTTCTTGATTGAAATAATTCTGTTGTGTGTGTTATATAGTGTTTCCCAGAGCTTTCCCCTAAGTCTGAGCATCAAAACTACTGTAAAAGCTCAATTAGCTTCATAATGATACTTCTCCTCTGTTATACCCATTTCACTGCTGAGGCACTCAAATAAACTACTTGTCCTCAATCCTTGTTGCAAGGTCTAATCTGCATTGAGTGGGTGGGAGTCCAACCTACGACATCTCGAAGTCTCGTTCAGTGAAGCCCTTGCTCATCCTCCAGTTGCAGTTAATCCCCATCTCCTCTATCATTTTAGGGCGCTTTCTTTCTCCTTCTATTAGAACAAGTCTCACATTTTGCGTTGGGTGAGTTGCTTTTTTTCTCTTGTATTGTATGATAGGTTCTTCAAGGGTCAGAACAATATCTCCTATTTACTTATCCTTCTGCTTTTCTTTAAAAATTGTAGAGTAACTCTTGCTTTCTTCTGTCTTCCAAAACACTTATTCTAGTTACTTATATTTACTCAAAAGTCTATTGAATTACATCATGTACACCTAAGTTAAAGGTAACTCAAATTTATCCTAGGAAAGTCTATGTAACTGTTCTGGGAAATAGTAATGGCTCACATTTCTAGAGTATACAATAAAAGTTTGCTTAACAGAACTCCATCTAACTAATTTGCCAGACTAATCAGTTCTCTGAATTTGCTTTTAAAGCATACTGACTGCCGTCCATGGCAACTCTGAAGGCTAATAAACTATTCTCTTACATACCTGTCCATCACCAGTTTTACTTTATGCTATCCAAGAGTTGTCTTTTCCTAAAACTATTCATTCAAGTATATTATTTGTGGTACCTACATAATTTAATTAAACAAATGCAATGTTAATGTAACATTATAGTTATTTGTAGCAAGACGTTGTCAGAGTAGTTAATACAAGCTTTTGTAATAGATTTTGAAATCTTAGGGGTTTAATACAATCCAAGTTATTTCTCACTCCACAGTGCAGTGAGTTGAGCAACTCTCCTCCATTTTGTCCAAACCGTCCTTCACAGTTGCTTCAGCAAAAAAAGGAGTTGAGAATAATATGGAATAATTTTATGACTACACCTGGAAGTGGCTTAACATACTTCTTACATTCCATTGAGCAGATTTAGTCTTATTGCTCCCAACCTAACTAGAAGGGAGACTAGAAACATAGGCTTCCTGGTACATAAAGAGAGGATATGGAAGACACAAAGGGATGGTATTGTGTACACAAAGAATTATTTCTGTTGTAGAAGATAAGTTGAATACATTGGCGAGACTTGATAAAGATTTAAAAGCTTTATATTGTTATTCCATGTAGGGGATATATTATGATTATGGTTTATACAAGGAAGAAGGTGTAGAATTCCAAGCTCTTAGACATGTCTAAAAAATGCCCACATCAAAAGACTAGAAAATAAATGAACATTGATGACTGACAAAGTTAAAAAAAAATATTATTTATATGCATCATTTTTAAATATTCCTGTTTTAGTTTAATTTTGGGGTTACCTAAAATTCAACTTTTCCTTATCTAATTAGATAGGAAGGATTCTTCTAGAGAACCATTATTTTATACAGTTAATAGCAGGCCTCTGCAGACAGACTGCTTAGTTTCAGATTCCAGCTCTGCCACTTACTTGGTGTGTGATCTTGAACAATCTACTTTTACTTTTTGCATCTCACTTTCTGGAATTTAGATAGCAAAAGTATATATTTCATAGGGTCATTGTTAAGGTCAAATAAATGTATAATAAGCACTTAGAAAAATGCCATGCATGTAGTAAGTTCTATATAAGTGATAGCCAGCATTATATTTTGATTATCATCATCATCATTATTATAGGATTTGATTCCATTGTTTTCTACTGAGTGACCACACTATGAAGTAATATCATAATAAATACTTGTATGACTTAAAGTATTTTGGTTGAAAACAACAAAAAAGCAACTTTGACTAAAGTCAGCCTAAAAAAACAAAGAAAACATTAAAGAATTGTTTGGAAGTACAAGAGGTATTTCATAGAATAGAAAGTAAAGGTGAGCACAGGAGTAAGATGGTAGTGTAGGAGGCCCTGGCCATGGTTTGCCCACAAAATCAATGATTTGACAGCTACTAATGGGTGAAATATGTCTGGGAAAGCTTCAAGGTGCAGCAAAGAAGCTCCAGCAACCAAGTGGAGCACAAAAACCAAGAATGGCTGCATGGATAAGTGTAGGAAGCAATTTACCTATGTCAGCTTATCCCATGGGCAGCACAACTTCATACTAAGAAGGATCCTACTGGCTTTGCTTCCCTCTGTGGAGGTAAAGGAGAGCAAAAGAACCCCAGCAGCCCTCATCGCCACCAGGAACAGCCATAGCCTTTACTGCTGAGGAACACTGTTGTCTCTGCTATTGCTTACACAAGAGCTGAGTGCAGACACCAATGCAAGGTAATAAATGACATCAAAAATCAAGAAAACATGACAGCAGCAAAGGAGCACAGACAGTTATGAAGTGCCTGACAAATAATTCAAAATAATTAAAGAAGCTCAGCAAATTATAAGAAAATGCAGATAGACAACTCAATGAAATCAGGAAAATAATACATGAACAAAATAATTTCAACAAAGAGAAACCATAAAAAGGACCAGTCAAATTCTGAGTAAGGAATATAATGAATGAAATGGGGCAGGGGGAGGGAGTAGGGAGCTTCAACTGCAAATTCAGTCAAGCAGAAAAAAGAATCCATGCACTCAAATATAAGTCAATTGAAATTAACCAGTCATAGGATTAAAAAGAATGAAGAGAGCCTACAGGATTGATGAGACATCAAGTAAATCAATATATACATTATAGAAGTCCCAGAGGAGAAGACACAGAGAAAGGGGTAGAAAGCTTGTTAAAAAAAAAAAAAAAAGGCTGATTTTTTCCAAATTTGAGGAGGGAAATGGGCATCCATATTTATGAAGTTCAAAGGACTTCAAATGGGACCAGTTCAACACTATAATGAGATACATTATAATCAAACTGTCAAAAATCAAGGGTGAAGAATTTAAAAAGCATCTTAAGTTAAATAAAAATACAACTTACCAAAATTTATAAAATGCTACTAAAAAGGAAGGAGGGACATCTAAGATGCTTGGGAGGGATGTTTATTGTGATAAATGCTTATATTAAAAAGCAAATTTCTCAAACATCCTAACTTTATAATCGAGGAACTGGGAAAGGAAAAACACAGTAAACCCAAAATTAGCAGAATAAAGGAAATAATGAAGATTAGAGCACAAATAAAGAACAATGATAGAAAAATCAACAAAACTAAGTTTCGTGTGGAAGGTTAAAAGAAAAATTCAAACACTTAACTAAGAGGAAAGAAAGAAGACCCAAAATCAGAAGCAAAGAGGAGATATTACAATGGCTACCTCAAAAATAAAAATGATCATAAGGGACTACTATGACCAAACTATGTACAAACGAACTGGATACCCTAGAAGAAAGAAGTAAATTTCTAGGAACATACAGCCTATCAAAACTGAATCAAGAAGAAATAGAAACCAATTATCATATGGTTTCACTTGTGGAGCATAAGGAACAACATGGAGCACATTGGGAGATGAAGAGGAGAAGTGAGTTGGGGGAAATTGGAGGGGGAGACAAACCATGAGAGACTGTGGACTCTGAGAAACAAACTGAGGGTTTTGGAGAGGAAAGGGGTGGGGATTTGGGTGAGCCTGGTGGTGGGTATTAAGGAAGGCACATATTACATGGGACACTGGGTGTGGTGCATAAACAATGAATTTTGGAACACTGAAAAATAAAATAAAATTTTAAAAAAAGAAGAAGAAATAGAAAACATGGGAGATTGGATTAGTAATCAAATAACGTTCAACGAAACAAAAACAACAATAAAAAGTTCAATACCAAATGACTTTCAAGGAAGATTTAATACCAGTCCTCTTCCTTCTTTTTTTTTTTTAAATATCCAACTTTTATTGCATCTTTAAAATATCACAGATAAGTCAGAGGAATCATCTGACATCCTCCTCTTTCTGTAGCTGGACAGCTTAGATTTTATCAGCCTGCTGAACCGTTCCTTTTTCAAAAACAGATACCATCCAAAATTTTTCCAATATCCTTGTTTTTAACTGTTGTGGCTTTCTGAATTAAAGCAACTGAATTTGATACAAGTTCAGTGTTGTTTCCTTTAGGAATTAACTCATCTTTCTGGGCTTGAGATACTGAATGAACAAGCGATAGCTGGCCTCATCCAAACCCTGTGGATATATTTTTCGTCCATGAAATTTTGGATTTCAACAAGCAAACCATTGTCCTGGATAATGACATTGTTGGGGAAGGGAACATACACAGACCTCATCTTGGAAGCCCAGTGTTAACATTTCAGTCATGTTCTACATGACAGTGGTCAGTTTCTATTTTCCCACCATTTGTCAACCCAGAGCCTCTTCTTTTTCTTTTCAAGGAGATGGAGTTCTACATTGATGGGATTAAAATCCCCCTGCAGAGTTCCCCTGGGACCCTTCACATAAACAGTGCTTCAAACAACACTTCAGAGTGATGTCAACATTTCTGAACTATTTTATTTTATTTTATTTTATTTTATTTATTTATTTGTCAGAGAGCGCAAGAGCAAGCACAGGCAGACAGAGTGGCAGGCAGAGGGAGAAGCAGGCTCACTGCTGAGCAAGGAGCCCGATGTGGGACTCGATCCCAGGATGCTGGGATCATGACCTGAGCCGAAGGCAGCTGCTTAACCAACTGAGCCACCCAGGCGTCCCCATTTCTGAACTATTGATACTTTGATTGCTGAGAAAAGTCTTCATTCTCACAGAAGATACAGCAAAAAAAAGCAATGTGAATCCTTCATAAACTCTTCCAATAATCAAAAGAGGGCAAGCTTTCAAACCCATGTTATGAGGTCAGCATTACCCTGATACTAACCAGACAGAGTCACCACAAGAAAACTACAGCCCAGGGGTTCCTGGGTGGCTCAGTCAGCTAAATGTGCAACTCTTTATTTTGGCTCACGTCATGATCTCAGAGTCTTGAGATGGAACCCCATGTCAGGCTCGACACCCAGCAGGGAGTCTTCTTGAGGATTCTCTCCCTCTCCCTATGCCCCTCCCCCTGCTCATGCTCTCTCTCTCTCTAAAATAAATAAATCTTTTAAAAAAATTACAACCCAATATCACTGAGAAACCCAGTGAAATTTATTCCTGAAATACAAGGATATTTCAATGTACACAAAGCAGTCAATGTGATATACACCACATTAACAAAACTAAAGAAAAAACAAATGTAATCATTTCAGTAGATGCCGAATAACCACTTAAAACATTCATAATAAAATCTCTTAAAAATTGGTATAGAAGGAACTTACTTCAACACAATAAAAGCCATATCTGACAAGCCCACAGGTAGTATCATAATGGGCCAATACTGAAAGCTTTCTCTCCAAAATCAGGTACAAGGCAAGAATGCCTATTCCTAACATTTCAGTTCAACATAGTACCAGAAGTCCTAGCCAGAGCAATTTAAAAAAATTGATAGATAGCTTGGTAGAAAGAATCAAATGTGAAAAGAAGTGGAATGGTCACTTTGCAGATGATATGGTCTTATATATAGAAAGACCTAAAAACTACAACCCCCCCAAAACTGGTAGAATTAATAAATGAATCTAGTAAAATTATAGGTTATAAAATCAACATAAAAAACTTAGTCATGTTTCTATATACAAACAACAAAGTATCTGAAAAGGAAAGTAGGAAAACATCCTATTCATATTAGCAACAAAAACAGTAAAATATTGAGGAATAAACTTAACCAAAGAGGTGAGAGGCTGATACACTAAAAATTATAAAACAATGATGAGCTAAACTAAAGATAACACAAATGAATGCAAACATATCCCATGTTCATGGATTGGAAGAATTAATATTGTAAAATGTCTGCACTGCCCAGAATGACCCACAGATTCAGTGCAACAATCCCTATCAAAATCTTAATGGTGTTTTTTACAGAAAGAGAAAAAAAACAATCCTAAATTTCATACAGAACCATAAAAATCCCCAAATGACCAAAGCAATCTTGAGTGAGAAGAGCAAAGCTGGTGACATCATGCTATAGTAATCAAACTGTATGATACTGTCATAAAAACATATAGACCACAGAATGAAATAGAGAGTCCAAATAGGAATCCATGCACCTTTAGTCATCTGATTTTCCACATGGGTGCCAAGAATACCTAATGGGTAAAGGACAGTCTTCTCAGTAAGTGGTGCTAGGAAAGCTAGATATCTACATATATAAGAATGAAATTAGATCTTTATCTTACATCGTACATAAAAAGTAATTCAAAATGGATTAAGGGCTTAAACATAAGCCCTCAAACTATAAATCTCATTGAAGAAAACATAGGAGGAAAGTTCCTTGACATTGTTCTTGGCAATGATTTTTTTGGATATGACCCCAAAAGCACAGACAACAAAACCAAAAATGAGTGAGACTATATCAAACTATAACCCAAACTTTGCAGTATTCTACACAGCAAAGGAAACCATTAACAAAAGGAAGAGGCAGCCTACAGAATGAGAGAATATTTGCAAGCCATATAGTCAGTAAGAGTTTAATATAAAAAAATCCTATAACTCAATATCAAAAGATAATT
This sequence comes from Taxidea taxus jeffersonii, assembly GCA_003697995.1. Lineage (NCBI taxonomy): Eukaryota > Metazoa > Chordata > Mammalia > Carnivora > Mustelidae > Taxidea > Taxidea taxus. The sequence goes on along the minus strand of ML103621.1, from coordinate 184,841 downwards.
AATAATAAAATGAGTGGGCAAAGTATCCAAATAGATGTTTTCCTAAAGAAAACATACAAATGGCTAATGGGTACATGAAAAGGTGCTCAACATCACTAATCATCAAGGAAATGCAAATCAAAACCACAATAAGATATTATTTCACATCTGTTAGAATAGCTATTATCAAAAAGACAAGAGATAGGGGTGCCTGGGTGGCTCAGTGGGCTAAAGCCTTGCCTTCGGCTCAGGTCATGATCCCAGGGTCCTGGGATAGAGCCCCGCATCAGGCTCTCTGCTCAGCAGGGAGCCTGCTTCCTCTTCCTCTCTCTCTCTCTGCCTGCCTCTCTGCCTACTTGTGATCTCTGTCTGTCAAATAAAACAAAATCTTAAAGAAAAAAAAAAGACAAGAGATAAAAAGTGCAGATGAGGATGTGGAGGAAAGGGAAGCCTTGTACTTTTTGAAGGAAATCCCATATGACCCAGCAATCCCTCTTCTGGCTACATATCCAAGGAGATGAAATTAGTGTTTCAAAGGGATACCTGCACTCCTATGTTCATTCAGCATTATTCATAATAGCCAAGATATAGAAATAATGCAAATGTCCATTGACAGATTGTGAAATAAGATATGATGTATATATCTACAGTGGAATATTAGTCATAAAAAGAAGGAAATTCTCCCATTTGTGACAACATGGATGAACCTGGAGGAACTTATGCTACACAAAGTGCCAGTCATACAAAGACAAATACCACTTTTATGTGGAAATGATCTCACTTTTATGTCCTGGAAACTGAGAGCAAATTGGTGGTTGACAGGGGCTGGTAGAGGGGCACATGCAGAAATGTGGTTAAGGGGTACTGTGCTTCAGTTTTGCAAGATAAGTTCTGGAGATCTAATATACATCATTGTGAGGTTGGTCAGAGACACACTGTGATTGAATGGGGAATGGGACAAGCACATAAGTAACTGGCACAAGCAACAAGTGATCCAAGTTACTTACAATAACAAGATCCAGGTTATTATGTATGTGTGGAGCAGATAAGAAGAGTGGGCTGAAGGCCTGTAGATGGCAGAAATAAGAGTTTAAACTTGTTCCAATAGGTGGAAGGAACTAAAATTTGTCAGGAAGGGAGTGACTTGCACTGGAGTTCTAAATTAGGAAATTTGACATCCATGAGTTGGATAAACTGAAGGAGAGAAGAATCAGAAGAGGTTGTTTTTGTTTCATGAGTCTGTTCATTCAACAAGCATTTATTGAATGCCTGCTATGAAGCCAGGCAGTATTCTATGAGCTGAAGAAATAGCATTGGAAAAAAAAAAAAATCCATGCTCTTAAGGAGTTGGACTTTAGGCCAAGGGACACAGTAAGCAATTAAGGAAACTAATATGCCATTTGATGATAGATTCTGCAAGAATATTAAACCCTGATAAGGACTTGATGTTAATGGTATATGAAAGAAGAGAGGGAAGTTCAGCGCACTGTTTCGTACAGAAAAGGGAAGGAAGGTTCCTCTGAGCTAGCATTTGAGCTGAGATCAAATGACGTGGTGGAGCAAGCCATGGAAACTTCTGGGGCAAGAGAGCATTCCAGGCAGAGGGCCAGCAAGTGAAAAGGTCCTGAGTCTTGCACTTGCTAGCTTGCCTATGATGGTAGATCACTATTTTCAAACCCCTCAGCACAGAAACAACAAGCAGAGCTTCTCCAAGTCAAGACTATGAATGAAAAAAGCATAGTGGATTAGATTATCAAAGAAAAGTACAGATATTAAGATTAGATCTGAAATCACCACAATAGCATACAGATACCTACACCAATCTTAAAGTGATAAATACTGTGGCAAAAATAAAGCAGATTTATAGTAACTGGGGAAGTTGTTTTTGAGAAGAGACTCCCCAAAGAGGTGACAGAAGAGCTACAGGAAACCCTAAATATTAAGATCTAGTGTCCAAACACTAATGCTTAATGATGTAGAAAATGATCTTTGATTTAACCAGTTTTTGTGATAATTCCACGCTGGTTCCTGTTTTAAGTTGACTTGCCATTTTCTGTAAAGCAATTTTTAATATACTTGAATGACAATTAAGGTTCTATCTGTGAATATTATAGTTGCAGTTTGCAAAGTAAATGTAATAAGTTCAGAATATATCCAGAGTTTGAGTGTGTCTCACTTCCTTCAATTGTTTCCCTGATCAAAGCCAAAGAATCACAGATTTCTTCCCAAAAGTATACATAATGAAGGTCTAGAAAGCACTATTTTCCTATTCAATTTGTTCTGCTTATTTATGTAAAGATGACATCCTATTGCTTTTGCATTTTAAGAAAACATATATTTTTCTTTACAGTAAAATTAAGATTCATTTTGCAGGTAGCAATAAGTCAGAGGAGAGTTTTATGGAATTGTAAAGAGTAGTCTGTAATCTGCCAGTCATATTATTTGGGTTCTGGTTGTTTGCAAAGTAGCACTGTTCTGTACATTCTTTCCTATAGAAGGCCTCAGGCACAGGCTATTACCTCAGCTTGTGATCATATCAATATTGCTATCTCAACTTACAATCATATCAGTATTGTTCTCTGTCATCTGTTCTCCTTGTCAGTAAGTCTAACCAAATCACTTGTTGTGGGTTGGACCTCAGCACACCAAATACAGCTCTCTGACAGCTATCTCGCTTATCATAATAGCTTCTTTTCAACCTACCCTCACCCACCATTATATTACTCAGGTCATAAGAATATGTATTATTATCTGATTCCTAATATCATAGAAATCCATCACATTTCTTTAATGGCTGGAAATTAATACTAATGGATGGGAGATGCAGGAGTCAACATTGTTATGTTTATTCATTTAACAAATACATACTAAATATCAGCTAGATGCTGAGGATACATTGATCAAATCCTTGCCCTCATGAACCTCAAAGTCTACTGGGAGTGATAGACAAAGAAATATAAAAAAAACGTTAATTACAAATCTGAATAAGTACTGTGATTTTTAAAAAGCAAGTTAATAAAAGAAGAGCATAGTCAGGGACAGCCACTTGAGATGGGATTATTAAAGGAGGTCTCTCTGAGGAGGTGACAGAGGAGCTTAAGGATAAAAATGCAGCAGCCAGGGATGCCTGGGTGGCTCAGAGGGTTAAGCCTCTGCCTTCGGCTCAGGTCATGGTCTCAGGGTCCTGGGATCGAGTCCTGCATCGGGTTCTCTGCTCAGCGGGGAGCCTGCTTCCCCACCCCCTCTCTCTGCCTGCCTCTCTGCCTACTTATGATCTCTCTCTGTGTCAAATAAATAAATAAAATCTTTAAAAAAAAAAAAAAGAGTGCCACACTCTTCCAATGAGCCAGTTGGGCACTTCCCAACTTATCTTTATTGGCCTTGCTTAGAAGGTATGCGAGGATAACCCACCTCCTTCATGCACTCTTTAAAAAAAAAAAAAAAAAATGCAGCAGCCATGCTTAAAAAAAAAAAAAAAGTGGAAAGGCATTCCAGAAAGAGAAAATATAAACGGTGAATACTTGAAGGTAGGAAGGGGCTTGGAGTAAAAGAAGGCTAATGAGGCATAGTGAGGCAGAAGGTAAATGGTGGGAGTTGGAGGTTAGAGAAGTAGGGAAGAGCTGAGTCAGGGCTGTGTAGGTTATGGCAAAGTGTTTATAGTCCAGGAATAATGGTAAGACCTTGATAGAGGAGCAATGTCATTCCATTTACATATACAAACCTTGTAGAAGGTATAATGATTGAAATAATTTAGGTGAACATTAGCTATGACTGGGGTGACTATGTACATATAACTGAATGAATCCCAGTTTATTTTGACTGCACTTGATGGTGGGTTTGATGTGGGCGGGAAAGGGAAGAATTAAAGTAGATTAAGACATTGGGTAGAGCAACTGGGTGCCCTCTGCCAATCAGGGGAAGACTCAAGGACTGACAGATGGTTTTTTGCTGATAAAGTATAAGCTCAGATTTGGACATACTAAGTTTAGAGGCTTATTAGACAGCCAAGTAGAGTTGCCAAGTAGATAGGTAAATAAAAGGGATGTGAACTCGGGAGAAACATCAAAGACAAGTGGAATTTGGGAGCCATTAGCATATGGTTGATTTAAAATCCATGAAAGTGATTGAGATCATTGTGCCATTTGGGAAAGGAAGACTGATTTACATCAACTCTTGCATCATTCCAACTTCATTTATTCAACATGTATTTATTGAGCACCTACTATACTAGGCCTTTTTCTCTGGCATTATAGTCACAGTAGTGAGTAAAGGAAACCCATCATTTGCTTTCATAGAACTTCTATTTAGTTAACAAAGCAAAAAATTAACCAATAAGCAGTAGATACATAAATCCATTGTATAGAGGAGAAGGAGCAACGAAGGAGACTATATGGAGTTGGTCAGTGAGATAGGATTTTTTTTTTCCTACTACTGATGTCCTGGCAGCTAAGAGAGTGGTTCAAGAATAACTTGTTACCTGGATCAGATGTTGCTAAGAACCTGAGTAAGAAGGAGGCCAAGCTGGGATTGTTTCATCACTTTCTGCAGAGTGGTAACAAGAAACAAAACAGATTTGAGGGCTTTGAAAATAAAGAAGTAGGGATAGTGATGATAGCTGTTTTGAAGGACTTAGCTATAAAGGAAAGCCAAGAAATGGACCATAACTAGTAGGAGAAATGAGATTATGGGAGTATTGTTTTTAAAAACAAACCAAAAAGAAAAAAAAAAAAAAACAAAAAGATACAATTCCAGAGCATGCTTGTGATTAATGGGAGCTATCTAGTAGAGAGGGAATGAGGGGATAATTGAGGGAGTGAAATCCTTGAGAAAATAAGAGGAGATAAGATCCCCAAGGGTATGTGGAGGGAATGGCTGATGGGATCAGCATCTTCTCTTTCACTGTAACTGGAGGGAGGGCAAGAAAGATGGAATGCCTGTAGACAGGTTTGTACATTTAATGGGGTGGGGAGGAGTAAGTAGCATCTGTTCCAGTGCTCTGTTTTCCCAATGAGCTATGAAGTGATAATGCAAGGAAAGGGATTAGAAAAGAAAGGTCATGAAACATCATGTGGGAGGGTAGAAGGTCAAGTTACTAAAGAAGTATAGCAGAATTGCTATGCATTAGAGAGGACTCACTTAAGATTTATGGTAATAAATTTAACATGAAACAGCCAACAAATTATGTACTTTTTCCCCAGCCACTTTCATTTGCTTAATTCCCAGCACAGAGAAGGCATATAGCTGGGTTCGTCCAACATTGTGGTTTTCCCAGATGAATACAATGATTAGAAACAGGATGAAGAAAATTAAGTGTATTAGCAAAGGAATGAAGAATCATGAAATGTAAGCTGATTAAGGAGAGAACTGAAAACAGGAAGAATGGCCAGGGGATCATGAAAGGTTAGAAAAGGGATATTACTCATTCCTTTGGTTTATCCATTCATTTCAACAGTTGAGCCCCTACTAGGTGCCAAACATGGTTCTAGCCCTGTGGATCTATTCATGAGCAAGACTGACCCAGTCCTCTCACAGGATAGGGTGAGATGGCCAGAAAATTAGAACCGGTATTTTCTTTTAATTTTTTTTCTTAGTATGGTTGACCCACAATGTTGATTAATTTCAAGTGTACAGCATAGTGATTCAACAAGTTTATATACTGTGCTATGCTCACCACAATTGTGGCTACCATGTGCCCTCATACAACACTATTACAGTATCCTTGACTATATTGCTTATGCTGAGCCTTGTACTCCCATTCATTCCATAACCAGAAGCCTGTATCTCCCACACCCCTTGCCCTGTTTTGCCACACTACATACCCCCTCCCCTCTGGCAACTATCAGTTTTAGGATCAGTAAGTATTAAAGTCAGATTTTGCTGATGGCTATGAAGAAATACAGAGTAGGGGGAGAGAGAGCTGTAAATGGGAGGAGAGAGCAGTGAAAATTTAGATAAGGTGTCCCAGGAAGGGAATTCTCTTTAGTGAAATTGAACAAAGACCTGGATGAAATGAGGAAACAAGCCTGTGAATAACTGGGGAGTAGTGTGCTCCACTGAAGAAGCAGTGAGTGCTCTTCCATTTTTTCATGTCATTAGTAGTTGAATAGTAAGACCTATTGTATTTTTAAATGGTGTTTTCATAATACCAAGGTGACACAGCTAGTTTAAGCAATCAGTTGTTGCACAATCACATTAGAGTGAGCAGTCAATTCAGTTAAGTCTCATTTAAGCAGATGAAATGTTTAAATATAAATATACCCTATAATCGGGTTTGATGTGTCCAATGACTAGCATTGGAATGCCACACATGACAGGGTTCAGTTAATATTCATTGAGTGAATTCTTATGCCCACATACACTTTAAGACTTATAAACACGAATCATTCCCCATTCAAACCTTTTCAGAGAAGTTCTAAGGGAGGAGTACAAACAAACCCAAGGTCTCTTCCTTTGCTCTGGGAGTGTGGGGGTTTAAATGACTTATTTTTTTAAAAATTAGATATTATTCAGATGCCAGAAGATAAACCTGTTTAAAATATAAAATGTATTGTTTTTTAGAATGTTCACCAAGTTGTGCAACCATTACCTAATTCCAGAACATTTTTATCACCCTAAAAAGAAACCCATATAGACTGGACGCATTAGGAATCGTTCTCCTCCTTCTAGCCTCTACAACCACTAATTGCACTCTGTCACTGTTTGTCTTATTCCAGACATTTAATATATGTGGAATCACACAATACATGTCGCTTTATGTTTGGCTTTTTTCACTTAGTGTGATGTTTTCAAGGTGAATCTATGTTTAGCAGGTATCCATACTTCAGTCCTCTTTATAGCTGAGTAGTACTCCATTGTGTGGTTATACCATATTTTCTTTATCTATTCATCATTTGATAGACATTTGGTTTGTTTCTACTTTTTGGCTATTATAAATAATGCTGCTATGACTATTTGTCTAGTTTTTGGGTGGACCTTTGTTTTTTAATTCTCTTAGGTACATACCCACCAGAGTAAATAGCTTTTTAAAGACATAACTGTGAAAAGGTTTTATCTTAAAAATATTTCTCACTCCATAATATATCTGTCTTAGAGAATACGTGAAATTATTTCCAGTACTTATTTAAGCTACTAGTGGAATGTATTAATTTTCTCCAGAAATCTGAGTAACATTAGCCCTGCAGGAGATGTTCCCTCTGTGGCTCCAGAGCCCCTGGCTCACTGCCCATTGAGTGCGTGGAGGCCAGCACTTTGCAGCAGTCTCATGGGGGCATTGGGAATGCAGCTCTGAACAGGTGGTGGCTACCTTTTTGTCAACAAATATTGCTTCTTCCTGAAAGATTCTGAAAATCTTAAAATTTAAGACACAGAAAAGTTTTTTGGAGCTCATGTAATCCAATGCTTTTGCTTTAGAAATCTTTGAACCAAGGGATATCCAAAAGGTTAAAATGCCTGCCTGGGTTCCTAGAGCTGGTTGGTTAGAGAACCAGGATGAGAAGTCAGATCTCTTGATTGTCACTTTAGTGCCCTGACTACTAAATTTCACTTTGTCTCTGTTGTCTGAATGTGAAGTCCTAAAACAAAAAAATAAACATAATTCATGTAAGTGGCATTTTCAGTTATAAGTTTACAGAAAAGGTTTTCAGAATTTTATAGGTAAACGCTAACTATCATGTTTGTACTCATTAATTCACAGGGAAGGGTGGAGGAGATAAGAAACACTATCCCTTTTAGCCTATGCATAAGGAAGAAAGAATTGTAGGCATTTGTAAACACTCAGACTATCATAAAGGTCAGTGATTCCTGTTAGCTTCCCTTAAGAGTCAGCCTTTTTTCTTCTCATCACATTTTAACATTTACATCCCAGTAGTTTTAAAAGAGAGTTGAAGGATTAAGCATAATTATATTATCCAAGTGTAGTCAAATTACGCAATAGATTATACAGTTAATCACTTGGATCCCCTAAATGTCATGCTGGATATAGTTGATCCCTCTCACAGTGAGTCAGAAGTGGGAATGGGTTCATTCACTATTTCCAGTAAGCAGCTTATGGCCAGCAGGTGTTGTGACTTGTGGGAAAGGGCAGGACTGGAATGATTGCTTATTTGGAGAGCTCAGAAATGTACCCATGGGTCCTTCCGTAGAGCTGTACGTGAGGCCACAGGCAGCTGAGAGTATTGGCAGTACCACAGCCACCCCAGCTTAGAGGAGGCTCTTGATGCCCTCTGAGTCTGGTCATATCACTCCCTAGCACAAAGCTGGGAACAGGTGCCACATACAGCCTTGTGGTCCAGGCACGGGTCTCAGCTCTGCCACTCTCTGTGTGATCTTGGGCACATCACCTCAGATGTCTCAAGTCTCCCATCTGTAAAATTAGAGAGGAGTGGGGCACACTAGCTGATTTTTAAAAACTCTTTTGGATTTAAAATGTTATGGCTTAAATTTAAAATGTTATGGTTTACAACCTAGTGGTTTAAGATGTCAAGTGTATTAGATATTGGAGATATAATATAAAGGTAATACAAGTTTATAAAGTTAGAGCCATCTTTGTGGCTGTGTGACATTGGCCAAGTTACTTAACTTAATCTGTAAGATTTTATGTTATCCTTAAAAGGGGAGTGATGATAATAGTACCTATCCCTAATAGGGCTATGTGGGGGCAAAAATGGCATTAATGCAAAGACTTTAACATAGTGCTTCATATATCCTAAGATTCAGTACGTATTTTTTAGTAGCAAGTAGTAGTAATATTTTCTTCAGGACATTTTATACTAATAATATACTGTTCTCTTTAGAAATAAGTAAAATCTCAGCAAAATTTAATAATATTGTAAAGTATTTGACAAAAATATTCTTTAAAAGATTATAATTAATTAACCCTCAAATAAACTGGGGGGGAAGAATCCATGATTTTGAAAATGGAGTGGTAGATAATGGGCAAGTTCACTGTTAAAGGTAAAACATAAGGGAAGAAATGTGATACAGAGGTCAAGGTTATAGAGCAAGTGAAAGAAATTGAACTTATTTTTTCCTTAGTTTTGTTGTTGTCTGTAATCTTCCCTGTATATATTTATCTCTCTTAATTTGACAATGAAATCCCTTGTGGAAAATTTATCCAAATTAGTGGCTAGTAGTAGTAGTAGAAAGGCCTTACATTGTATTTTTTTAATGAAATTATTATTTTTATTTATCATTTAGAAATCAACAGTAAATCCAATTCCATGTGAGCTGCCTCCTTGTAATTTCTGCTAGCTTTGCAAGTACTATTTAGGTGTGAACCAAGGACTTAGGAGCTTGGTAATTTTGGAACCAAATACACAGAAATTTTTCCTCAGGATGTTGGTATGAAACTATCACTATTCAGCAGTGGTTTGCTAAACTATTTGAAGGAATTTGTTTAAGAAAAAGTATTTATATAATCAGAACCCATTTGTAAAAAACAGTAGTTTGGTGATTGTAGAGAATTAACTACCTAATTCTCCAAAGAAGAGGGGTGCTATCAGTGGGTAGTGTAGATAAGACTCTCAATGGTCATCTCTGAATATTTGTGTTCTGTGTGTCCCACACCTACTCCATCACCATCTTATCTTACTTCACTGTTGTAGGTGACAAATGAGAAAGGAAACATTTTGATTCTCATGACAAATCTCAGTGGCTTCTGATATATATAGTTCAATCCAGAAATACCTTGTCTCCCATAAGAAATTGCTTTTCACTACATTGTAATTTCCAGATAGGGTAATGTTCTTTGGTTTCTAATATTTCTTTTGTACTTTTTTTATAGGAGGCCAGTTGTAAGAACCCCTTACCTAACATCCTTCAAACAAAAGACTTAGAAAGAGATATGCAAAAACCATCTCTAAAATCCAGGGTAAGTTGTAAGTTGTCTGTTCCTTTGGGTTACCATGAGAAACATTCAGCAGGAATCTTGATGTTCTCATGTTTCCATGCTCTGTTTCTTACATTTCTGTCAGCCTTTAGCTTTGTTTTTATTTTTGGACCTGGTTGCATAAAAAGCACTTTTTATTTAGTACATTTAATCCAAGGTGATATTCATCTCCAAATTTTCAAGACACTCCTCTTATTTGACAGTGATATTTTTTAGTCCATGGCTTTGCTTCTACCAAATCAGAATTGTTTGCAGCCTACATCACAGGAAGTAGTCAAATGTAGTAATCTTTACTTGATTGCTTTGAGGGGTAAAATACAATGTCCAACTGTCATTTCTCTTTTTCAAAATAGAAATCACTTTATCGATCTTTTATAATTATGAAAATAACACATAATCAATAAGTAAATTTTAACCAGGAAGAAATAAGATCATACATACGACAGAATAAAGAGTCTAATATGTAAAATTTTGTTTTCCTTATTAAGAAAAATACATATAATTGTTTTGCCAGTGAAAAGAGAAACCCCTTTAACCCAAAATATGTCATGAAAATTTCTTTGATCATTTGTCTAACCAGAAAAGTTATTGCATTAATTTTAGAATTCCTTTCCTAATCTTTAATCTTTCAAGTAGAAGTTCTTCTATTTATTTGGGTATATCGAATATTCCTAACTGGCCACCAGAACATTTATAGAGCTATTATTTTTCCCCATTCTGAAAAAAAAAAAGTTCACCAAATTTTCCTGAGTCCATTGTAGGCAAAATTTTAAAGGAATTCTAATACGATTTTAATTGCAACTTATTGTAAAACTAATTCTGTAAAAGGTAAATTAAATGAAGTATTGAGTTCATTACTTAATGTCTTGATTATAGTAAGTCTGGTTTATTTTTAAAAGAAATAAAAAAACCTTTCTTTATAAAACCTACTCTACCTTGATTTTTTTCCTGGAAAATTACCCAAACTATCCAGCATGCTTTCCTTTTCAGATACAAACTATTTTTTGTATCTTTTTCTCTGAAATATTTGTGTCTGCAAACTTATGTGTAATTAACTCAAATGTATAACAGAAATTTTGTTTATTGTGAATTAATAAAAATTCAGTGTAAAAAATACACTCATAAACAAATACCTTGAAGAGGGTAGGATTGGAGGGAAATCATTAGGTAGCATTTACTTATTAATTCCATATATTAGTGTAACCAATGAGTTTATGTGATGAGACCCTAGAAGAATTATTTCCTAAATAAAAATAATCTCAAAATCCATCATAAAAGTTGTTTGATGGGATTTTATTATTTTTCTGAAATTAATTCTATTTGGAATTTTCAGAAATGTACAGAATCAATAATGTGTATTTATTATCCTCTGTGAGTCTCACTGTATGGTTCATGAACAAACTAATCCAATAGAGAAATTACTTCATTAGTTAAGCTTTGGCTTTTAATTTAAGCTTCTCTGTGGCCTTACATAACCAAGTTTACATTTACATGAGCAAACTAAGCTCTGCTTAGTTTATGGGTGATTAAAATCCTTGTAACTTCAAATCCCAGATATGAGGCAGAACATGTGAGCTATGAGATTATAAAGCACTAACTCTTTCACCAGGGTTTTATCTTGAGGTCTTTTTTCTTCCAGTTGATCTTTGAAAGCTAAAGCTGAGAACATCTTCAAAATATGGTTGATGTGTCCTTTCTAGAATGACTTTGTGAGCTATGAGAATGATGTGTATCCTTGGTATTAAAGTTACTCCATTTGGCCTCCATAGCTGTCTTTCTCAGATATCTCTAGTTACAGCTGTGTTTGCCTTGGACAGCTACGTATCTGCGATCCCTATATGGCTGGAGATGTAAAAGGGTAATCCAGAAATGGCATATTTCCATTGACTCTGGAGATGTCTCTCTAGTCTAAGCCATCTCTCCCCATCTGTGTTCCCTCTGCCAGTTTTTGTCACTGTTCTTAGGCAATAGGAAGGATTATATTTCTCTTACTTAGGTAGGAAAGCCACTTCTTGATTTGAGTCCAAGCCAGGGAAAAAAAGAAAAAGAAAAAAAGGATACCTCCATTTCACAGTGCCATGACACCTCCAGGATGAGCAAGGATCACCAGCCCTGGCAGCTTGGTAGCTCAAGGGATATTCATATGACCATTTCATGCCCAACACCAATACTGGGTAGAGTATGTTATGCAAACAAATAATTGGAATGATGCTGAAGAGAACATCAAATAGATTTATAAAGAGGTATAGAGCATAGAAAGGCATAGCTCCTATGACCTGATACACTTAAGACTACAGAAGACAGTCTTTTTTTCTACCAAACACAGGTACTCTAAACAAGCCTCGCAAGCCATGTTCATTGGCCGCAGTATAAACCCAGAAATGAGGGTTGACAGTTATTTTCCTTCTCTCTACTGTGTGGGTATGCTCTGGACTTCCCAGTGTAGTTGTTGTGTTCTTGACCTCAGCAAAAGAATTCAAGGTCAGGTCACTGTATGAGAATTAATATCAAATTCGTTCAGTGCTAGGATGAAGGTATAAAATAAAAGGTTATGTGTTGTTGTTGCTGACTTTTATCAGTGAATAAAACTGTGCTGATAAAAATTTAAATTACAAGCATGTAATAGTTTAATTAGTCATTAGACTCTCGATACTTTTATAGAGGTTTCTTCTAGGATACAAAGTCATATTAACTAAAAAATGTATGATAAGGATAATGTAGTTATCAAATACACTGTTTTGTAATAGCAGAAACTATTAAATTATTTTTCTTACAAAGATTAATGGTTTCATGGATCATGAATTATTTATGGAGATTTTCCTCAATAATAAGAAAAGTTGTCACTTTTCTTATTATTGAGGAAATAATTGTAAAATATAGTTGTATTTTCTTAAGTGTTCTTAAAAATACTTCTACTAGCAAAGTAAACTAGAAATTTTAAATAATGTAGGGTTTTGAGAAAATGTAGTGGCAGTATAATTTTCAGTAAGTGAATTAATAAAAAGAGTAATTTAATAAGCATTAAGTTTTACCAAGCTTCTAAGTTATTTTTAAAAATATTGATGGACATGCATATATTGTACATTGCCTTAATTAATGTGTACATTCTAATTCATGTTCTATTTTTTCCAGTTGATGTTATTTCTACTATGCATTTCCATGAATCAAGCTAGTTTGCATCCTTATTTTTCTAATAAAAGTAATAGTAGAAGTAATGGTGATAATTATAGCTAACATTGATCAAAGGCCAGACACTATGTTAATTACTTAATGTAGAGCTTTCTTTTCTGTTCAATATGCTGTATCAATATTCACTTTCAGTAAGACTGTGTGACAGTTTATTTAGATAATCATTCCATGTTTTTCCAATATTTAGGTTATCTTCAATATTTAGATCATTTTGAATTTTTGTCAATACAAACATTTTTTAAGTAAATAATTTTCACATGACACCTTTTGTGCACACATGGGAAGTACAGTCATAAACATGTACATCTTTAACTTGTCCCAACTTTGCAAATACTTTAAGATGTTGTACCAGTTTACATGCTTAATAGCTGAAGATGACTGTTTCCATTTTTCACATCCTCATCAACCCTTATTAATATCACAGTTGTTGTTTCCCCAGTCTAATGAGTGTGAGATGCATCTTGCTGTTGCCTTAACTTGGATTTCTCTAACTTCTAGTTGTGGCAGAGACATTTGTTATTCACTCAATACCTGTGTGTTTCTCCAGTGTTTCCCAGCCCCATTGCAGTTAGCTGAGGCCAGCCAAGTGATGAGTATGGCTTCAAGGACAGAGAATTAAAAAATTGTGCATAAATCTCTAGCCCTTTCTTACAGTACAGCAACTAGACAGTGGAGCATGAGTCCTTTAGTGGTTTCTATGAAGCAGAGAGCCCCCTGTCAAATTGCATTGAATTTGTGTAATGACTGAGAAACCTGTTTTATTAAGCCACTCAGATTTCTGGGTTAATTTGTACCTTCACTTGTAATGTAGTCTATCCTGATTAATTTTATGGGGGCAGCTTTTCATGTGTTCATTAAGCTTTGGTCATATCTGTGATCATTAATCTGTGTACTACTTTTTCCTGTCCTTGCCAATTTTATTATTGGGTTGTTTGCTTTTTTCTGAGTAATCTGTGTGCGTTTATTAGCTGTTGTCAGTTATATGTGTTTCAAATACTTTCTCCCAATTTTTTAGTTTTCTTTTTATATGGAATATGGTGCCTTTTAATGTATAAAAGCTTTTTATTTTAATGTCAAATTAATTATCTTTAGTTTTTGTGTTTCTTACATCTTGTTCGAGAAATCCTCATATACCTTGAGGTCATTAAGAAAGTCTTTTTGCTTTCCAAAGGTTTTAAATTTTACTTTGCCTATATGCTGGTCTTAATCCATCTGAAGTTGAATTCTGTGGAGCATAAAGTAGCAATCTGATTTTATATATAAAAATCAATCAACTTAGCATATTTGTTCAACAGTTCATCTTTTCCCCACTTTTTGAAATGTCCTTTCCATTATATGTCAAATGTTTTATGTGTGTTTTGGGGCTGTGTTATTGGTTGCTCTATTTGTTTAACTCATGTCATTACCACAATATCCTATTTAGTGATATCCGGTAGAACCAGTTTCTTCAGTTCTGTTTCCCTTCTTGAAAATTATTTTGGGTCTATTGCTTTGCAGTTGAATATTGTTGAGTTTCATGAGAAATTTTAGTTAGAATTTAAACTGAATTGATAGAGCCATTTCATGAGAATTGGTATTCCATTCATGACCATCGTAGAACTCTCCACTTGCTCACGACCTCTTTAATGTCTTTTGATTTTTTTTAGTGTAGTTTTCTTCTTAAATGTCCTAGGGCACACATTTTGTACATATTATAAGTGAAATACTTATGTCTTCAAACTTTGTTGCTGGTATTTAATGTTGTAACTAATTTTTATTGTTGACTTTTATATTAGGAAGCCTTGCCAAATTCTCATTAGTGCTAATATTTTGTTGATAACTTCTCTTTGATGTCCTTTGTAGACAGTCATATCATCTGGAAATAATGAGCCTGTTTGCTTTTTTTCATGACTTTAATCATTTAATATCTTTTTTCTTGTACTATGTTCTAGAGGTTAAATAGAAATGGCAGTAGCATGCATTCTTGAATTCCTTCCTGATTCCTTCCTGAAGGTTTCTACGTTTGACTTTTAAGTATCATCATGGCATATTTCTTTTTCTTACTTTTTTTGAAATTTTTTCACAATGCCAGGCATATAACAGACCTTCAATAAAAACTTGAAAATGAACAAAATATTTAATTGTTTTTGTTTCATCTGAAAGTAATTAGTGTCAGCATGTTTTCATTGTATGTTTTTCTTCATACGTACACTTACTAGCTTTATAATATTTGCTCTAAGTGTTTGTTAGATAGGCTTTGTAAGCTTAAGGAGGTTCCCTTCTATTTATAGTTTTCTTAGAATTTTTATCTGGTGTGAAAGCTAACTTTTAACAAATGTTTTCTTTTGTGTCTGTGAAGATAATTGCATGGTTTTTCTCAGACTTTTCTTGTGGGGGAAGATACACTGAAAATTTTTCTAAACTTAAACTAATAATGCATCACTGGATCAGTTCTGAAGCTGATCATGCTACATATTTTTTAAACATTTTTTAAAAGATTTTATTTCTTTATTTGAGAGAGAATGAGAAAGAGAGAGAAAGGGAGGTCACAAGCAAAGGTTGTAGAAGGAGAGGGATAAGCAGTCTCCCCACTTGAGCAGGAAGCCAGATGGGAGGCTTAGGGCTTGATTTGGAAAACCCTGGAATCATGACCTGAGGCAAAGAGATGCTTAACTGACAGCCACCCACGTGTCCTTGGTACATATTTTTAAATACCTTGCAAGTTTTGGGTAGCTTCTGTTTTGTTTAGTATTTTTGCATCTACATTTTGTCTGCTTTGGGTGTAAAGGTTATGTATACTGTTCTAACAATATGAGGTGAGGAGAGTCTTTTCTAATCTCTGAAATAGTTTAGGATAAGGATTATCAGTTCCTTCAATATTTGGCAGAATGTACCTATAAAACCATCTGAGTCTCGTGAGATTTATTGATTTATTTAAATTTTGTTTTTCGAATTTATTAATTTAAGTTTTAATTTAAATATTACTTTTTAAATTTGTTTTGGTGAGTTGATTTTTAACTACTGATTCAGTATCTTTAATGCTTATCTTTAATCCTATTCATGTTTTCTGTTTTTTTCTGAGTTAGTTTTGATGTTATATTTTCTGAAATATTACCTATTTTACTTCAATTTGCTGGCATAAAGTATTTCATGTTTCCTCTTAGTTTTAAAAATCTTTATTTTATCTGTAGTTTTAAACTTTTTTCATTTTTAATATTATCTCTTGGGGACTTTTTTCTTGTTTGCTTTTGATAGCTTGCCAGAGACTTTATTAGCCTTTGCAAAGAACCAGATTTTAGTTTTTGTTGATTCTTTGTTGTATCATCATTTTCCATTTCATTGATCTCTTATTATTACTTCCTTTCTTCTTTGTATCTATTATTCATAAGGTAGATCTTTTTTTCTAATGTCTGTGACCTTTTCCTTCATAACCATATATTGTAAATATTTTTTTGTGTGGTTTGACACTGAAGCTTGATGATCTGTTCTTTTGACTGTATTTGCTCCATTTACTAAAAGCCTTCTTTGATGTGTTCAGGGTCCTTTATTATATTTGAGAACTCTCTTCTAGAATCCTGTCATTTCCTTCCTTCCTTCCTTTTTATGTGTTCTGTTTTGTTTTATTTTGGGTTTTTTTGGTGATACTTTCCCAATGCCAGACATGTAGTGAACCATTGATAAATACTTGAGAATGAACAAATGAATTAATCAGTTTTTTCCTCTTACTCTATATGAAAAGCAATGAGTGTCTGTGTGTGTGTGGTTATGGGAAATTTGCTTTTGTAAGAATCTAGTCAAATTTAGTACATTTTTTTCATTTGGAAGGGCTTCAGTAACCATTAAACACATAATTATATCTGGAATTTAAGACTTTGGGTTTTTTATATGTATCTCTTCCTGATTTAATCTCTCTTCAGCTTTTCTTAAAATAATTTTCCATCTGCTTTTTCTGCCTCCATATGTTTATATATATGAATATATGTTTATTTTACTAGATAGAAAATGCTTTGTATCTTGCCAACTCTCTGGTAGGTACTGGATGATAACATTCTCTGTTTATTTTTTGCCTCTTCCATTATCATAGGAAATCACTTTGCAAAGCTACCCCTTCAGTGCTTAGCAACATGAGATTTTTAAAAATTAATAATTTTGTTCATTTATCATTAGAGTTATATCTATGATTAAATCTCTTATTTATTATAAGCATATTCTTTATTTGATTTCCTAAGTCACCACTGAACTCTTGGAATCTCTTTAGAATTAATGACTGGTAGATTTAGTTACTTGGATAATATTTTTGTATGTTTTGTGAGATTTTTAAATATATTTATAATTTATTATTATACTATCAAGTAAAAATATAATTCAGGATTAAAAACTTATTTTATTTTTTTAAGATTTTTTATTTATTTTTTTGACAGGCAGAGATCACAAGTAGGCAGAGAGGCAGGCAGAGAGAGAGAGGAAGAAGCAGGCTCCCTGCTGAGCAGAGAGCCCAATGTGGGGCTCAATCCCAGGACCCTGGGATCATGACCTGAGCTGAAGGCAGAGGCCTTAACCCACTGAGCCACCCAGGCACCCAAAAACTTATTTTAAATAATAATGCAAAATATCATGTATCTGGGTGTACCTATGCTATCTCTCAATCTAGTAATTCGGCCCGCTTAACTCCTGTTTCTCTTTCCAGATACTATAAACAGTTGTAATTATAGGTCAAGGAATAGAAGGACCTTATGAGAGTATCTGTAGATTAGCACTCCCATTGAATCTAGTATATAGCCAGTCTGGTCTCATAGTCCTGACCACCCAGCTTGCTAAGACTGGGTTTATACACCTGATCCCTGACCTTCTTCTCCAGCCTGAAACATCCCCTCTTCGATATCTGCCCTGCTTTGATAAACACCCTGAAGTGTTGGCTATTTCATCATTATATTTATGTGTTCTGTTTTTATGTGTTCTGTTTGCAAATTTGAAAAGCCATTGTCTCCTACCTTAAAGAACTAGGTTGGAGACTTAACATGTATACAAAACATCACATGTGCTAGACTGACTTTTTGATCTCAGATCAGTGGTTGGGTTCACCATCCTATTTTTCAAACAATCAAGTTTTAGCCTGATTTCTTTGATTTTCACTGACCCTAAAGATCTCACTGGCCTTTTTGTTCTAACTTTTGCCTGTCCTACAATTATGACCAAAGTCTAATCAAAGTTAGTAAATGCTGACTGCTATAACAAAAGTCCCTATAACCACTGGATTTATTTTTAAAAGTTTATTTCCCACTTCAGTCATTGTGTGATGGAGGTTGGGAGGAATTGGTACGCAGGAAGCCCAAAAGCAGTGATTGAGATCACAGGCTGCTTTCATTCTTCACCTGTGTCCTCTAGAAAGTGTTTGGTTCTAATATTGGCAGTGAACAAAGAAAAGAAGAAGCATATGCGAAGTTCACAGGCACCTAATCACCTCAGCACAGAAACAACACCTGTCCCTTCTACTCACATTTCAGAACTCAGTACCATCCATGGGAATCTGCAAAATGTAATTTTCCAATGTGCCTAGGAAGAGGAGAGTGAAAATGGGAGTTAGGGAATACATAACATTATTGTTGCCCCAGCCTACCCTTCTGTTTGCCAAATATATTTTTCCATTTCTCTTACTATACAGAAAATACACTAAATCCTTCTGCAAGGATGAAACTCCAAAGAACCAACCAGTCATTACAACTAGCTCGAACTCTCAAATTTCTTGGTGATGTATCAGTACTCTGTCAGGGCTAGACATGGTTTCTCTTGATCTGAGAATCTCTGAAGTAAAAAGACAGACTATCCCTCTCTCCCCTCACACATCCATGTACAAATGGGACACTAAAACAGTCCCGTTCACACACCAGGATGTGCACGTGCACAGGAAGCCAGGGCGGTGCTTTTGATGAGGCCTAGATTATGCTTTCTGCAAGGAACTCCATTGTTTTCTCTCTGGCCACTGCCTTCTTGTAGAATCCCCTCCTTTTCATGATTGCCCTTGAAGCCAGTATAGGGAGTGTGTCTTTCTTAGACTACAGCTTGCTGCCTGTTTGAGGAAGTTTGGTGACTCAGGGATTGTTTTAACTCTTGAACAGCAGAGTCGTTTCTTAAGTCTGTGCTAATGGTTTTTTCATGGTAGTGGTGACGGTTTGTTGGTTTGTTAAATGTGGTTTGAAGGGTTGACAGTAAATTCCTTCCAAAATGTGACAGTGTAATTGATTCTGATCTAATTGCTTTCAGGCAGGTCTGTGAGCTAGTTATTATACCCAAAGTAGGTCATCCTTTCCTCTGGCTTCCAGATCTCAGGAGAATTCCTCATTGGAAGAAGTTAACCACAACCCTAGTGACGAGGGATTCCCAGGAACAGTTTCCAGGGTTTAAGCCCCTGCAGTACACAGCTATCTTATAAAACCTTATGAAATTATGTTTCAAATGAGTTAAATAGACTGTATGTGCTATGAAATTGATTAGAGCTAGCTTTGTAGAAGAATAAGAATTTAAGTCAATTTTTTTAAATTTTTTTTTTATTTAAACATATAATGTAACCCCACCACCCTCTCCCAACCCCCCTCCCTGCCCCAGTTTGTTTTATGACATTAAGAGTCTCTTTTGGTTTGTCTCCCTCCCAATCCCATCTTGTTTCATTTTTTCTTTTCCTACAAGTCAATTTTTTAAAAAGAAGAATTGGACAACTGGACAGAGGAAGGATTTCAGTTGGAGTGGCATAAGCAGAGACTAGAAGGAGAAAATGAGCATCTTATGTTCTGTAAGATTTATAGACCATGGGCAGAAGGTTTATGAAGGGAAATAGTAGGAGATAAATTCTGAAAGAAAGTTTGCAGCCAAATAGTAGAGGTGGGTTTTTTTTGTTTTTTAAAGATTTTATTTATTTATTTGACAGAGAGAGATCACAAGTAGGCAGAGAGGCAGGCAGAGAGAGAGAGGGGGAAGCAGGCTCCCTGCCCAGCAGAGATCCCGACTCAATCCCAGGACCCTGAGATCATGACCTAAGCTGAAGGCAGCGGCTTAACCCACTGAGCCACCCAGGCGTCCCATAGAGGTGTTTGATTATTAAATCTTGCATAACGATTGCCATGCTATCAGATAAAATTTATTGAATGAAATAAACAGTAAACTAAGAGAAAACTAATTTAGAGAATAAAAAGAAATCAGTTCTTCTGTAACAGAAAGTTTTGAAACAACAACAAAAAAGATACAAATATGAACAAAAAGATAATTACTAGAAGGCTTTTTTTTTTTGCTAGGTCACATGACAGGAAAAAGAAATGAAAAGATTTCTGGCTTTATAGTCTTACAGAAGCAAGTCTGTTATTTAATGTAGTGTATCCTTAGGTACATTGCAGAATACTTAATATCTCAGTATTCCAATTTATAAAAGACAGATAAGAATGTAATCATGATATAGCTGACACTGAGTATTTACTCTATGCTGGACACTGTGGAAAATACTTCCAGTATTACTTCATTAAATCGTCAAAACACTATAGGATAGAAATGACCTTTATCAGTCCATATAGCCTTCATTATACCTCAATAATAAGCAATCCCAGAATCCTAGTGGCCTAAAACATTTATTTCTTGCTTATGCTGCCTGTCCAATTTAGATTGACAAGCTGCTTCAGCTTGTCGCCCAGCAACCTGTGCTAACAGATTGACGTCACTGACAGAGCAGCTGGTCTCAGTGGCCAGTTACTGTGCCCATAGAAAACGGAAGAGTCCTGTAGAATCTTGCACTGACAATTAAAAGCTCTGGCCCAGAAGTAATTCTATCACTTTTGCTCATAATTCATTGCCCAGAACAATCCCATTACCCAACCCAGTCACAATAGGGACAGGAAATACAACTCTAGGATCCATCTGGAGGGAACTTTACCAATCTTTGGTAAACAGCAGTCAGTCTACTACATTTTCCTTCCATCTTGATAGGTGAGAAAATGGAGTGGAGGCTTAGGCTCATTAACTTTACCAAGGTTATATAGATAAGTGGCAGATGACATTTGATCATTAAGCTCAAACTCTTTACCCTCATATTGCCTCCGATTGCTGTAGTCCTGTATGCTACATTTACATATACCTTCTTTGCAAAGTAGTTGTGAGAATGAATGATAATCTATGTAAGTTCTTGGCATATAGCCTGGGTCATGGAGTAAGCATGTAGGGCTTAGTGAAAGTTATCTTTTTTTTTTTCTCTTATTTTACTTCTTACCCAATAACTCAGTCTTTTTTAAGTGTGAAAGCTCTGAACTGGTTTTATAGTGACCATACTTTTCTCCATGTTGACAGCTGGTATTCTGATACCAATTTTAGACATGTTTTGTATGTAAAGAAATCCAGTTGCACACAACTTACTCACATCAGCCATCCTGAAAACCATTTTATATGTCAACTAAGCATATGAAACAAAGCACTCTATCAGGCTAGCCTACCAAACTCTCAATATGATAAGCTAAATAGGCTTTCATGGAGTATCCTGGGAATCTGACACCCTACATACAAGGTGGCTATTGCTATGGAAAATTACCTACAAGTTTTATATCATCAGGCCTTGAGAGTTTGGACTTTTTGCTCATTGTGATAACAGATGTTTACTCATTGTCCCATGCTATCACATATAGATATAAATTTGCTTGTTTGTTGGAGACTCTTGTACCCAGAATTTATAGGCATTAATTAGCTCTATAAATGCTAGAGAAGATTCTTAAAGCAATCTTTTCCTACATGTATATGGTTGTAGTTCAGACAGATATATCCATATTTTAAAATCAATTTTCTTTTACTTTCCCTTAATATACTGTTAAAAGCATTTCTGTGTTGGTAGCGCTTCATAGTAACAGTAATGATCATTGTCATATTTTGTATTCCAGATGTTTCCAATGTTATAATATTATTCAATATTTTAAGTACTGTTTGGTCAAATACTTTTCAGCATGAGCTTTATTTCTTAGTTAGAATTATATCCCAGGACAGATTGCTAAAAGTGGTTTCACTAGTTCAAAAGTTATATGTTTATGGCCCTTAAAACCTATTGCTAAGTTAAATTTTTACTTAAGAGTTATAAAAATTTACACAACCACTGGAAAATATGAGAGTGCCAATTGCACATATCCTTGCCAGCATTTGGTGTTATCTTTGTGAGCAAGGAAGACAGAAAAATAAGACCCAGATCTAAATCACATATGATGGAATTCCATCTATTTCTGTATGATTTACATTTTCATTTCTATGAAATATCTTTCAGTGTAATGTACTTTTAGTTCTCAGTTGCAATCTTAGTATTTTTTTAAGTAGCTATGTGAATTCTGTATTTAAAATATTGGTAATGGAGATTTGTGACTATAAGAAGTGACACAACCAGAGGGTGAAGGGTTTATTAAGATTGATTGGCTTATGGTCTACTGAATAGATTTTAGAACAGAATAACCAATAAGAAAAAAATTTTTATTACATTACTCTGTATTATGATATTGGTATGACTTGGGCAAAGTTGTTTTTTATTCCCGTTTCATTCATACTGCAAAGTGATGATACTGTGTACTTTTCAAACTATTTACTCTTCAGGTTTATTTTGTTGTTTGGGTTTTTTCATGTAAGTTTTTATTTTTTGTGTATTTTTTTAAGTTTTTACTTAAATTCTAGTTAGTGAACATACAATGTTTTATTAGTCTCAGGTGTACAATATAGTGATTTAGTACTTCCATACAACACCAGCTGCTCATCATAGCAACTGCACTCCTTAATCCCCATCACCTATCTCACCCTCCTCCACCTCCCATCAGTTTGTTCTCCATAGTTAAGAGTCTGTTTCTTGGTTTGCCTCTCTTTCTCTCTCTCATTTCCTCTTTGCTTGTTTGTTTTATTTCTTAAATTCCACATATGAGTGAAATCATATGGTATTTTTTTTCTCTGACTAACTTATTTCACTAGGCATTATATTCTAGCTCCATCCATGTCACTGCAAATGGGAAGATTTCCTTCTTTTTATGGCTGAATAATATCCCATTGTATGTATATACACCAAATCTTTTATCCATTCATCAGTCGATGGACACGGGCTGTTTCCATATCTTGACTATTGTAAATAATGCTCCTGTAAATATATGGGGTGCATGTATCTCTTGAATTAGTGTTCTTGTATTCTTTGGGTAAACACCCAGTAGAGCAAGTGCTAGATGGTAAGGTAATTCTATTTTTAACTTTCTGAGGAAGCTCCATACTTTTTTCCACAATGACTGCACCAGTTTACTCTCCCACCAACACTGCCCAAGGGTTCCTTTTACTCCACATCCTTGCCAACACCTGTTATTTCTTGTGTTGTTGACTTTAGCCATTCTAACAGGTGTGAATTGATATTTCATTGTTGTTTTGATTTGCATTTCCCTGATGGTAAGTGATGATGAACAGCTCTTCATGTGTCTGTTGGCCATCTGTACATCTTTGGAAAAATATTGTTCATTTCTTCTGCCCACTTTTTAATTGGGTTATTTATTGTTTGGGCATTGAGTTCTTTATGTATTTTGGATACTGATTCTTTATCAGATATGTCATTTGCAAATATCTTGTCCCATTCCATAGGTTGCCTTTTAGTTTTGTTGATTGTTCCCACTGCTCTGCAGAAGCTTTTTATTTTGATGTAGTCCCAATAGTTTATTTTTGCTTTTGTTTCCCTTGCCTCAGGAGACATATCTAGTTGCTAGTTGCTATATAGAAGTTGCTAAAGTCGATGTCAAAAAGTTACTGCTTCTATTCTCTTCTAGGATTTTTATGGTTTCATGTCTCACATTTAGATCTTTAATCTATTTTGAATTTATTTTTATGTGTGGTGTAAGAAAGTGGCCCAGTCTCACTCTTTTGCATGTTGCTGTCCAGTTTTCCCAACACCATTTGTTGAAGAGACTCTTTTTGCTATCAGATATTCTTTCCTGCCTTGCTGAAGATTAGTTGACCATGAAATTGTTGGTTTATTTCTGGATTTTCTATTCTGCTCCATTGACCTGTGTCTGTTTTTGTGCCAGTATCATACTGTTTTGATTACTACAGCTTTGCAATATAACTTGAAGTCTGAAATTGTGATATCTCCAGCTTTGCTTTGCTTTTTTAAGATTGCTTTTGCTATTCAAGTTTAAATTTTAATCATTATTGTTCATTTTCATACAGAAATGTTGTGTCCTTAGGGAAGAAGAAAGCAAAGAGAAGTAATTTGTGTTAGATCATAAGCTCAGGATAGAAACATAAATTTAGATACCAAAGTTTCAGTTTAGAGTTAATCTTGGATTTTGAAAATTGGCATAATTGGAGAGAATGTAAATACATAAATTACACATATTACTATAACTGGTTCCTTTGCATCTTGGCCCATGGTAATTTTGCTTACATAGTCTAAATTTTGTCCACCTTCTGATGTTGGTCCTTTTGGTCATTTCATACTGACTTATGTCTGTTTTGATTATTTCTTCTCTTTGTCTTACCATGCATTCAGCCTATGTTATTTTAGCTCACATTATTAATTTGCTTTTTCAAAATATTTAATTGTCTTTCTTACAGCAGGCACTGAACTAGAAGCTGAGCATTTAGATATTGAACTTGATACAGGGATTTTTCAACCTAGTAAGGAATATAAAATAACTTCCAAATATTTGATTGCAAATTGTTTAAATTGCTATGAAGGAAAATAGAGTGCCCTTACAACATGTAACAAGGGCACCTGACTAAAGCTGATTGATCAGGGAACACCTCTTGAGGAAAGTAAACATTTCTTTTGGGACCAAAGAGGAGTGAGAGTCGGTGCTGGGAAGAGAATTGCAAACTTTGTAATAGTGTGAGTAGGCCCTGGGGCTCGATAAAGTGAACCTGGCCACTGGGAGAAGTCTGATGCAGAGAGTATCTCCACATAAAGCTAAAGAAAGGCCTTTATAGGCTATTAAGACATTGGAAATTTCACCAAAATGAAATGGTAAACCATTGATATGCTTTAAATAAGGAAAACTATAACCAAATTTATGTTTAGAAAATATAAATCTGGCTCCTATGTGCTGAATACAGCTAGGGAGAGAGCAAAAGTGGAGATGAGAAAACCAATTAGAAAGCAATTGCAGTCATCCAAACAATAATTTATGGAAGTCTGGAGTGAGTAGAGATGAAGAAAAGTAGACTTATTTGAGATCTTTATTAATGACAGAATTAGAACTTAGTGATACATTTAGTGTGAAAGATGAAGGGAAAGGGAAGTGTCAAAGATGACTCTCAGGTTCCTGGTCTGGAGAATGAGCTGGTTGGAGACCATACACCTAAGCATTTGAACTCTGGTCCCACTGTGTCCTCCATAAGCTCTCTGCTTTAATGTCCCTGTCTTCCAAATGGAGATGTTAATTGAAGATGATGGTTGGAAATAGGTTTGGAGCTTAGAAGAGAAGGTAGGACAGAGATCCAAATTTAAGAATCATTAGCATATAGATCACTTTGGTGCATAAATGAGGACACATAATCTCTGTATTGTAATAGGTAAACTAAGAAGAAGGCAGGTTACTACTACTTTGCCTATGTTGAAGTCATGGAGAAATTATATTTGTACTGAGTAGCCAAGATAGAACTTCAGTGTTTTAAGAAGGCGTGTTTATAAAGAGATAAGAGTGTACAAAGGCAGGGAGGTATAGGACAGACTGTTCATGTTTATAGACCTGAAAAATCTTGGCCTTACTATGTATAGTATATCTAGGAAAGTGGCAGGAAATGACCTGCAGAAGTAGTTTGATGCAATTATGCAGTGCTGAAGAGTCTGAAAAGTTTCCTATAGACCATAGGAAGTAGAAAGCCATTGAACAATTTTAATCAATGAATAAGCTCAAATCACCCTGTCAACAGACATAGTGGATTAAAAAGTAGGAAGCTAGGGGCGCCTGCATGGCTCTGTGGGCTGAGCATCCAGCTCTTGGTTTCAGCTCAGTTCATGATCCTCAGGGTCATGGGATCAAGCCCTGTGTTGGGCTCTGCTCTCAGCAGAGTCTCCTTGGGATTCTCTCTCCTTCTCCCTCCCCATGTGCTAGCAAATGCTTGCTCTTTTCTCTCTCTGTCTCTCAAACCAATAAATAAATAAAACCTTAAAAAAAAAAAGGAAACTGTTGCCCAAATTGGACATAAGAAAGACCTAAACTAAAATGATAAGGAAAAGAAAGTAAATAGGTAAAAGCCTCAGAGGAATGCCTTCTAGATCAGAGTGGGTGGATGTTTCTTGCCTTCATCAACAAGAGCACTGAAGGAAGAAAAGCTTGTTTGTGGGCCAAGAGGAGGATGAGTTTAGTTTGGGATGTTTTGAGAAAATGTAGGGACCTTCTCTCATAAAGTACTAAGACTAACATAAAAATATTTTGACTGAAGATTCATTATAGACTTTGACCCAGGGCAAATGCAGGCCAACTATCATATTTATCACTTAGACCTTAGCAAAAATTAAAGGCTACCTGGGAATTATTCTTTTTTCAAGATTTGAAAATGGAGAGAAGACCAGTTTGGTGTTGGTATTTAACATCCTTGGTAAAATTGAACGTAACTTATATGTTTGAAACTTTAAAAATGGTTCTTGGTAAAATAAAACGTGGTTATATTCCTTGAAGTTTCAAAAAGTAGTTATGGTTTTCAAGAAAGTTTCCATTATGTGTTGCCCTTTGAGCTATTTGTTTTCTTTTCAGTGAACTGCTGTGGCTTTTGTCCTACATATCCATTTTATCAATGAACACAGATTAATAGATAGCTTATTTTTTTAACATATTGCTATATCTGCTTTATCTCTCTTTTTTGAAAATAATTTTCAGACATATCTTCAGCATGTGTCTTTTAAAAACAAGGACATTATCATTGGAAGGATAATTGGAAGGAAATTAACATTGATACAACAAATAAGTGTAATTTTTAGTCCTTATTCAAATTTCCACATTTGTCCCCAAAATGTCTTTAAAGTCCAGTCAGATCAAGGATCAAACATTGAGTTTTATTGCCATGTAGCTTTCTACTTTTTTTTTTCTTCCTGATATTGACTTTTTTTTTTTCAGACTCACAGACAATTATCATGGGACAGAACAGAGATGGGCAAACTACAGCCCATTGCTCAAAGCCCACCTGTTTCTGTAAATAAAATTATAATGGAACACAGCCACACCATTCACACCACAACACAAAGTTGAATAGTTGCAACAGAGACCTTACAGCTTACAAATCCTAAAATCTTTACTTTCTGGGCCTGTACAGAAATAATTTGCCAGCTCCTGTTGTGAAATTCTCCACAGTCTTGAGTTATCTGTTTCTTCATTAGTAGATTGAAGTTAATCTTCTTTTTTTAACTTTAATTTTTACTTTTTTTCAAATCTTTATTTAAATTCTAGTTATCATACCATGCAATATTAGTTTCAGGAGTAGAATTCAGCAATTCATCACTTGCATACAATAGAAGTGAATCTTTTTGTTTTGTGCTTCCCATTGAATTTCAATGGGAAACATAATGTTTGCATATTTCATTATCTGATGATGCTAAGTGTGATCATTTGGTTGAGGTAGTGTCTGCCAGATCTCTCTAATGTAAAATGACTTTTCTTCATGTGTGATGAGTATTTTTAGACACCAAGTGAATATCCTATTCTCCAGCACCACTTATATAATAATGCCGTAGCATATGTTGATGATCCTTCTTTAAATCATTTATTTTGCTGGGAATACAAATTTTCTAATTCTAGTATTTCTTCTGTATTTATTTCCAGGTATTTTTCTGTAAAGAATAGTGTCCACCCATCCCATCCCTGTTGTCTTTTTACTATTATCATGAACTCATGGATTCTTTTATAGTTCGATGATTTATAAGCCTTTTGCTTATTGGTTGTTTAAAATGTCCCACATCTGCCCGTAGGAGACTTTTCAAACTGCCTTCTGTGTACAGAAAATGCCTTCTGTGTACTACAGAAGATATATATATCTTGCTATATATAATATATATATTATATTATATACTCATATATACTCATTATATATATACTCATTAATAATAAATACTCATTAATCTTAAGCTTACCTCATACTTTTCCTGTCATTGACCTTTAATTAGCCATTTCTCCAAGGAGACCTGGTTCTTTTTAGCAGAGAATATGTTTTCAGAAAACTGGATTTGGTATATTAGAAATCGGTGTGAATAAAACTACATTGATTTCTTATTTATATATTTCTCCCAATATTTTACTATGAAAATTTTAGGATAGTAGAATTTTACAGTAAGCACACATATACCACACACAGATTATATAATTAACATTTGCTGTGTGTGTTTATTACACGTGGATCTATATATTCATCCTTTATCCATCTTTTAATCCATTTTATATTTGATGTATTTCAATTTAAGCCACATATACCCATACACTTTACCTCTAAATACTTGAGTATAAATTTTGAGTTCAATATTTATTCACTTTTTTATATAAAATTTATTAACTTTTTGATGTAAAATAAGATTGTATAGTGAAATATACAATCTTAAATATGTCATTTTAGGGATATTAAATATTTAGACACCTGTATTCATTTGGATAATTAAACGTCCAAATAGTTATCAAGTTGTAGAACATTGACAAAACCTTAAAAAATTCCCTGGTGCCCCTCCCCAGTTGATCCCTGTTCTGTCACTGAGAAGGAACAACTGTTCTGGATTTTGTTGTTGTGGTGGTTGTTGTTGCTTTAGTTAGGTTACTCTGTTCTAGGACTTCTTCCATCTTTTAAATTTTAGCCATTCTGGAGAATGTATAGTGGTATATCTTACTTGGTATTAATCTGTGTTTCCCTGCTGACTAATGATTTGGGGTACTTTTTCATATGCTTATTGGCCATTCACATATGTTTCTTTTTGAAGTGTCTATTCAAATCATTTGCCCAATTTGTCTATGGAGTTCTCTTCTTTTTAATTGAGTTGTAGGAGTGCCTTATATTCTAGATACCAATCATTTATCAAATAAATGTTTTGTGAGTATTTTTTCCACATTGAAGCTTTATTCATTTTCCTTGATGGAGTCTTCTTATAATCAAAAGATTTTGATTTTGATGGTCTAATTTGTTGGGGTTTTTTTTTTATAGTTATTGCTTTCTTAGTCCTAAGAAATCTTTGCCTACTTTCAAGTCACAAAGATATTCTTCTGTTTCCTTCTAGAAGCTTTGTAGTTCCAACATCTATGTATAGGTGTACTTAGCATTTATTTTTGTAGTTTCTTAAGGTAGAACACTAGGACATAATATTTTTCTTTTTTAATATAAACATTTCTTTAGCCACATCACAAAAACGTTAGCGTGTTTTCATTATTGTTCTGTTTTGAATGACCCGTGCATTATTTAGAAGCTCACTGTTGAATTTTCAAATATTTGGACATTTCCTAGATACTTCATTGTTATTTTTAATTCTGTTGTGATCAGAGAACATATGCTATATAGTTTTAATCTCTTTTTTTAAGTTTTTGACCATTTTTTAAAGATTTTATTTATTTTTTGAAAGAGAGCTCACACTCATGTGCATGGCAAGGGACAGAAGGAGTAGCAGACTCCCCGCTGAGCAGAGAGCCCAGTGTGGGGCTTGATCCCAGGATCCTGGGATCAACCTGAGCCAAAGGCAGACACTTAACCAACTAAGCCACCCAGATACCCTGGTTTTAATCTTTTTAAATTTACTGAGACTTATTTTATGACTTGGTGTTAGATTAGTCTTAGTGAATATTACATGTGCACTTGAAAAAAAGTGTGTATCTTATAATTTTTTAATTATAATCTGCAAATATTAGGGAAGTCAAGGTGGTTGGTTATGTTTTAAAGGTTATTTTAGCAATTGTATACATCTTTAGAGATATTTTTGTCTTGCTTTATGACATGTTTAGTGGGTATTAGGATCTCTGGCTAAAAATAAAATAAATAAAATCTCTGACTAGAGAATTATCTATTTCTTCTGTTGATTTTGTCAATTTTTGCTTTCTTTATTATGAAATTCTCTTTTAAGATACATACATATTTATGGTTGTTATGTGTTCCTGAGGAATCGACTTTTTTTTTTAATTTATTTATTTATTATTTTTTTTTTTAGATTTTTATTTATTTATTTGATAGAGCACACAAGTAGGCAGAGAGGCAGGCATAGAGGGGAGGAGAGAAGCAGGCTCCCTGCCGAGCAGAGAGCCCGATGCGGGACTCGATCCCAGAATGCCAGGATCATGACCCGAGCCGAAGGCAGCGGCTTAACCCACTGAGCCACCCAGGCGTCCCTTTAATTTATTTTTTATTAACATATAATGTATTATTTGCCCCAGGGTTACAGGTCTGTGAATCGCCAGGTTTACATACTTCACAACACTCACCATAGCACATACCCTGCCCAGTGTCCCTAACCCAGCCACCCTCTCCCTACCCCCCTACACCCAGCAACCCGCAGTTTGCTTTGTGACATTAAGAGTCTCTTATGGTTTATCTCCCTCCTGATCCCATCTTGTTTCATTTTTTCCTTCCCTACCCACCAAAACCCCATACATTGCCTCTCAAATTCTTCATCTCAGGGAGATCATATGAAAATTGTCTTTCTCTGATTGACTTACTTTGCTCAGCATAATACCCTCTAGTTCCATCCACGTCATTGCAAAAGGCAAGATTTCATTTCCTTTGATGGCTACATAGTATTCCATTGTATGTATGTATGTGTGTGTGTGTGTGTGTGTGTGTGTGTGTGTGTGTGTATCTCACTTCTTTCTTCATTCATCTGTTGATGGACATCTAGGTTCTTTCCACAGTTTGGTTATTGTGGACGTTGCTGCTATAAACATTCGGGTACACAGGCCCCTTCGGATCACTGCATTTGTGTCTGTAGGGTAAATAGAGTAAATACATTTTGACATTGCAAAAGGCAAGATTTCATTTCTTTTGATGGCTGCATAGTATTCCATTGTGTATATATCACATCTTCTTTATCCATTCATCTATTGATGGACATCTAGGTTCTTTCCACACTCTGGCTATTGTGGACATTGCTGCTATAAACATTCAGGTCCACATGCCCCTTCAGATCATTGAATTTGTGTCTTTAGGGTAAATACCCAGTAGTGCGATTGCTGGGTCGTAGGGTAGCTCTATTTTCAACTTTCTGAGGAACCTCATGCTGTTTTCCAGAGTGGCTGCACCAGCTTGCATTCCCACCAACAGTGTACGAGGGTTCCCTTTTCTCCACATCCTCGCCAGCATCTGTCATTTCCTGACTTGTTCATTTTAGCCATTCTGACTGGTGTGAGGTGGTATCTCAGTGTGGTTTTGATTTGTATTTCCCTGATGCCCAGTGATGTGGAGCACTTTTTCATGTCTCTGTTGGCCATCTGGATGTCTTCTTTGCAGAAATGTCTGTTCATGTCCTCTGCCCATTTCTTGATTGGATTATTTGTTCTTTGGGTGTTGAGTTTGCTAAGCTCTTTATAGATTTTGGATACTAGCCCTTTATCTGATATGTCATTTGCAAATATCTTCTTCCATTCTGTCAGTTGTCTTTTGGTTTTGTTGACTGTTTCCTTTGCTGTGCAAAAGCTTTTGATCTTGATGAAGTCCCAATAGTTCATTTTTTCCCTTGCTTCCCTTGCCTTTGGTGTTGTTCCTAGGAAGAAGTTGCTGCGGCTGAGGTCAAAGAGGTTGCTGCCTGTGTTCTCCTCAAGGATTTTGATGGATTCCTTTCTCACATTGAGGTCCTTCATCCATTTTGAATCTATTTTCGTGTGTGGTGTAAGGAAATGGTCCAACTTCATTTTTCTGCATGTGGCTGTCCAATTTTCCCAACACCATTTGTTGAAGAGGCTGTCTTTTTTCCATTGGATATTCTTTCCTGCTTTGTCGAAGATTAGTTGACCATAGAGTTGAGGGTCTATATCTGGGCTCTCTGTTCTGTTCCATTGATCTATGTGTCTATTTTTGTGCCAGTACCATACTGTCTTGATGATGACAGCTTTGTAGTAGAGCTTGAAGTCTGGAATTGTGATGCCACCAACTTTGGCTTTCTTTTTCAATATTCCTTTGGCTATTCGAGGTCTTTTCTGGTTCCATATAAATTTTAGGATTATTTGTTCCATTTCTTTGAAAAAATTGGATGGGATTTTGATAAGCATTGCATTAAATATGTAGATAGCTTTAGGTAGCATACACATTTTCACAATATTTATTTTTCCAATCCATGAGCATGGAACATTTTTCCATTTCTTTGTGTCTTCCTCAATTTCTTTCATGAGTACTTTATCATTTTCTGAGTATAGATTCCTTAGCTCTTTGGTTAGATTTATTCCTAGCTATCTTACGGTTTTGGGTGCAACTGTAAATGGGATTGACTCCTTAATTTCTCTTTCTTCTGTCTTGTTGGTAGTGTATAGAAATGCAACTGACTTCTGTGCATTGATTTTATATCCTGACAATTTACTGAATTCCTTTACAAGTTCTAGCAGATTTGGAGTGGAGTCTTTTGGATTTTCCACATGTATCATATCATCTGCAAAGAGTGATAGTTTGACTTCTTCTTTGACAATTTGGATGCCTTTAATTTCTTTTTGTTGTCTGATTGCTGAGGCTAGGACTTCTACTACTATGTTGAATAGCAGTGTTGATAATGGGCATCCCTGCCATGCTCCTGAACTTAGTGGAAAAGCTCTGTTTTTCCCCATTGAGAATGATATTCGCTGTGGGTTTTTCATAGATGGCTTTGATGATATTGAGGTATGTGCCCTCTATCCCTACACTTTGAAGAGTTTTGATTAGGAAGGGATGCTGTACTTTGTCAAATGCTTTTTCAGCATCTATTGAGAGTATCATATGGTTCTTGTTCTTTCTTTTATTAATGTATTGTATCACATTGATTGATTTGCGGATGTTGAACCAACCTTCCAGCCCAGGAATAAATCCCACGTGGTTGTGGTGAATAATCCTTTTAATGTACTCCTGGATCCTATTGGCTAGTATTTTGGTGAGAATTTTCACATCTGTGTTCATCAAGGATATTGGTCTGTAATATTCTTTTTTGATGGGGTCTTTGTCTGGTTTGGGGCTCAAGGTAATGCTGGCCTCATAAAATGAGTTTGGCAGTTTTCCTTCCATTTCTATATTTTTGGAACAGTTTCAGGAGAATAAGTATTAATTCTTTGAATGTCTGGTAGAATTTCCCTGGGAAGCCGTCTGGCCCTGGGCTTTTATTTATTGGGAGATTTTTGATGACTGCTTCAGTCTCCTTACTGGTTATGGGTCTGTTCAGGTTTTCTATTTCTTCCTCGTTCAGTTTTGGTAGTTTATATGTCTCTAGGAATGCATCCATCTCTTCCAGATTGTGAAATTTGCTGGCACATAGTTGCTCATAATACATTCTTATAATTGTTTGTATTTTGTTGCTGTTGGTTGTGATCTCTCTTCTTTCATTCACGATTTTATTTACTTGGGTCCTTTCTCTTTCCTTTTTGATGAGTCTGGCCAAGGGTTTTTCCAGTCTTATTAATTCTTTCAGAGAACCAGCTCCTAGTTTCATTGATTTGTTCTATGTTCTTTTGGTTTCTATTTCATTGATTTCTGCTCTGATCTTTATTATTTCTTTTCTCCTGCTGGGTTTAGGCTTTCTTTCCTGTTCTTTCTACAGCTCCTTTAGGTGTAGGATTAGGTTGTGTACTTGAGACCTTTCCTGTTTCTTGAGAAAGGCTTGTATCACTATATATTTTCCTCTCAGAACCACCTTTGCTGTGTCCCACAGATTTTGAACAGTTGTGTTATCATTATCATTTGTTTCCATGAATTTTTTTCACTTCTTCCTTAATATCCTGGTTGACCCATTCATTCTTTAGTAGGATGCTCTTTAACCTCCATGTATTTGAGTTCTTTACAACTTTTCTCTTGTGATTGAGTTCTAGCTTGAGAGCAGTGTTGTCTAAAAATATGCAGGGAATGATCCCAGTCTTTTGGTATCGATTGAGACCTGATTTGTGACCCAGGATGTGACCTATTCTGGAGAATGTTCCATGTGCACTAGAGAAGAACGTGTATTCTGTTGCTTTGCGATGGAATGTTCTGAATATATCTGTGATGTCCATCTGGCCCAGTGTGTCATTTAAGGCCTTATTTCCTTGTTGATCTTTTGCTTGGATGATCTATCCATTTCAGTGAGGGGGATATTAAAGTCCCCTACTATTATTGTATTATTGTCAATGTGTTTCTTTGATTTTGTTATTAATTGGTTTATAAAGTTGGCTGCTCCCATGTTAGGGGCATAGATATTTAAAATTGTTAGATCTTCTTGTTGGACAGACCCTTTGAGTATGACATAGTGTCCTCCTTCATCTCTTATTATAGTCTTTGGCTTAAAATCCAATTTATCTGATATAAGGATTGCTACCCCAGCTTTCTTTTGTAGTGCATTAGCATGGTAAATTGTTTTCCACCCCTCACTTTATTTTTTTAAAAGATTTTATGTATTTATTTGACAGAGAGAGATATCACAAGCAAGCAGAGAGGCAGGCAGAGAGAAAGAGAGGAAGAAGCAGGCTTCCTGCTGGGCAGAGAGCCCGATGCGGGGCTAGATCCCACAACCTTGGGATCATGACCTGAGCCAAAGGCAGAGGATTTAACCCACTGAGCCAATCAGGCACCCCCACCCCCTCACTTTAAATCTGGAGGTGTCTTTGGGTCTAAAATGAATCTCTTGCAGACAGCATATTGATGGGGTTTGGGTTTTTTATCCAATCTTATATCTTTTGTTTTATTGTGTCTTTTGATTGGGTCATTTAGCCCGTCTACATTCAGGGTAACTATTGAAAGATACGAATTTAGTGGCATTGTGTTGCCTGTAAGGTGACTGTTAATGTATATTGTCTCTGTTCCTTTCTGGTCTACTACTTTTAGACTCTCTCTTTGCTTAGAGGACCACTTTCAATATTTCCTATAGGACTGGTTTGGTGTTTGCAAATTCTTTTAATTTTTGTTTGTCCTGGTGGAAGCTTTTTGTCTCTCCTTCTAATTTCAATGATAGCCTAGCTGGATATAGTACTCTTGGCTGCATGTTTTTCTCATTTAGTGCTCTGAATATATCATCCCAGTTCTTTCTGGCCTGCCAGGTCTCTGTGGATAAGTCTGCTACCAATCTAATATTTTTACCATTGTATTTTATAGACTTTTTGTCCCGTGCTGCTTTCCAGATTTTTCTTTTGTCATTAAGACTTGTATGTTTTACTATTAGATGACTGGGTGTGGACCTATTCTTTTTCCTTTTGAGGGGATTCTCTGCACCTCCTGGATTTTGATGTTTGTTTCCTTTGCCTTATTTGGGAAATTCTCTACAATAATTCACTCCAATATACCTTCTGCCCCCCTCTCTCTTTCTTCTTCTTCTGGAATCCCAATTATTCTAATATTGTTTCATCTTTTGGTATCACTTGTATCTCAAAACCTTCTCTCATGGTCCAGTAGTTTTTTGTCTCTCTTTTGCTCAGCTTCTTTATTCTCTATCATTTGGTCTTCTACATCACTAATTCTCTCTTCTGCCTCATTTATCCTAGCAGTAAGAGCCTCCATTCTTGATTGCACCTCATTAATACTTTTTTTTATTTCAACTTGGTTAGATTTTAGTTATTTTATTTCTCCAGAAAGGGCTTTTATCTCTCTGGAGAGGATTTCTGTAATATCTTCCATGCCTTTTTTGAGCCCAGCTAGCACCTTGAGAATCGTCATTCTGAACTCTAGATCTGACATATTTCTAATGTCTTTATTGATTAGGTTCCTAGCCATCAGTACTGCCTCTTGTTCTTTTTGTGTGTGTTGAGTTTTTCTGCCTTGTCATTTTTCCATATAAGAATATATGAATAATGGGGGGCACCTGGGTGGCTCAGTGGGTTAGGGCCTCGCCTTCGGCTTGGGTCATGATCCCAGGGTCCTGGGATTGAGCCCCACATCGGGCTCTCTGCTCGGCGGAGAGCCTGCTTCCCTTCCTCTCACTCTGCCTGCCTCTCTGTCTACTTGTGATCTCTGTCTCTCTGTCAAATAAATAAATAAAATCTAAAAAAAAAAAAAAAAGAATATATGAATGATGGGGCACCTGGGTGACTCAGTGGGTTAAAGCCTCCGCCTTCAGCTCGGGTCGTGGTCCCAGGGTTCTAAGATTGAACCCCACATCAGGCTCTGTGCTCAGCATGGAGCCTGCTTCCCTCTCTCTCTCTGCCTGCCTCTCTGCCTACTTATAATCTCTGTCTGTCAAATAAATAAATAAACTCTTTAAAGAAATATGAATGAGAGAATAAAATACTAAAAGGGTAACAAAGTCCCCAGAAAAATGTACACTAACCAAATCAGAAGGGACCCCAAACTGGGGGAAGACAAAAAGAGGTAAAAAGAAATTAAACACACACACACACACACACACATATACATATGTATATATATTATATATATAATATATATATATATATTTTTTTTTTAGACTGCTGAATAGAACAGAGCCACCCACTTGATTTTGGGCATATTTTGATCTCTTAGAAGAAACTACCTCCCGAAATTTAAAGAAAGAAAAACATATATATACAACAATAAGGGTAAACACGATGAAAGGATGGAATAGGACTGTAAAGATGAAATTTTTTTAAAAATTCTAAAAAAGGGAGTCTCCTCAGTGGCTCACTGGATTAAAGCCTCTGCTTTTGTCTCAGGTCATGATCTCAGGGTCCTGGGATTGAGCCCCACATGGGGCCTCTGCTCAGCAGAGAGCCTTCTTCCCTTCCTCTCTCTCTCTGCCTGTCTCCTTGCCTACTTGTGATCTCTGCCAAATAAATAAATAAATCTCTTAAAAAATTCTAAAAAAGGAATTGATAAGATAAATTTGTTGGAAAAGGAAAGAAGCCAAAAGAAAAGGGAGAGAATGTGCTTAGGCTGGAGACTAGATCAAAGCCCTGTGCTAGATTAAGAGTATATTTTGATTTATTAGAAAAAATTGAATCCCAAAATTTTTTAGAAAAAAGAAAACCCTATATGTATACAAAAAAAAAGGTTAAATACAATGAATGATAAAAAATGACTGTAATAATGAATGTTTAAAAAGATTTTTTTAAGAAAGGTATTAAGATAAACTAGTTAAAAACGTTAAAAGAGGAAAGAGGAAAAGTTTTTAAAAATTAGAATAATTAAAAAAATAAAATTTAAAAATTTTAATTTAACTTTGCAAGACTAAAGAATCATGGGGAGAAATTCATGGATTCCATGCATTGCTTTCCCCTAGCTCTAGAGTTCTGCTCTTCTCCTTGATCAGTTTGCTTGGTCTTGGCTGGATGTTCTTGCTGATCTTCTCAAGGAGGGTCCTGTTGTAGTGATTCTCAAATGCCTTTGCCTGAGACAGAATTGCACTGCCCTTGCCAGGGGCCAGGCTAAGAAATCTGCTGGAGTTCACTTTCGGAGTTTTTGTTTCCTGAATGCTTTCCTTAGAGCTCGGAGGATGGGAATGAGAATGGTGTCCTCCCAGTCTCCAGCCCGGAGGAGCCAAGAGCTTGGGGCCTCACTCCTCAGTGCGCCCTCAGAGAAAAGGGGTCAGTCACTCCCGTCTCCCTGGTCTCCGGCCACGCTCTGGGCTCACCTGGCCTGTGACCAAGCATTTCTGTCTCTGGCACACAACCCCATTTGGAGTCTCCAAACCCAGCAGATTCCTGCCTCCAGAGGAGGAAAGTGAATCTCCCTGGACCTGCCACTTGTGGGGTCGCTGCTCGAAGAGCAGTGGTTAGACTGTGCCCGGGATCAAGGTTTAAGGTAACCCAGAGCTGAGAGCTCACTCCTTGGCTCTATCTCTGTAGTCGGCTTCCCCGCTCCAATACCTGGGAACTCTTCCACACTCAGACACCTCCAATCTTTCAGTGACTCAATGGGTCCTGAGACCACACTGTCCTTGTGAGGGCTCCACCCCCGCTTAGCCTCTGGAGCGATGTCCCTCAGTGGAGCAGACTTCTAAAAGTTCTGATTTTGTGCTCCACTGCTCCACTGCTTGCCAGGAGCTGGCCCCTCCCCCTGGGGTCTATCTCCCTGTGGTTTCAGATTTACTTCTCCGCACATCCTACCTTTCAGAAAGTGGTCGATTTTCTGAATTGCTGCCTCTTCTCTTCTATCTCCTGTTGAGTTTGTAGTTGTTCAGAATGGTTTGATAACTATCTAGCTGAACTTCTGTGACCTGATGTCATTTCAGTCCATGCTCCTCCACCATCTTGCCTCTCCTCCCCCAGCTGAATGATTTCTTAAAGTCATCAGCTGTGTAGAGGAGCACAGATCTCCCGGTCCTGGCTGATAGCTTGGGTAAGCTAGGTTCTGTGTTTGTGTACCCTGTAGTGTACTCTTGAGACTCTGCAGATATTTGGAAGTTCTAGTCAAGGGATGACATGGGAAATCACTATTTTTTCCCTAACTCCTTCCTTATTCCTGCCACAGTTTTGTTAACTATAGTCACTGTGCTGTGCATTACACCCCAGGACTTATTTATCATATATCTGTGGAAGTTTCTTTTGACCACCTTCATCCATTTCACCTGCCCTCCAACCCACTGTCTCTGGCAACCACCAATCTATTCTTTGTATCTAGGAGTTTATTTTTTTTAGATTTCACATTTAAGTGACATCATATAGTACTTGTCTTTTTCTGACTTATTTCACTTAGCATAATGGCCTCAAGGTCCATCCAGGTTGGCTCAACTGGCAGAACTTCCCTTTTTGTGGCTGAGTAATATTCCATGGTATATATACATACCACATTATCCATTCTTCTTTCAATGGACATTTAAGTTGTCTCCATGTCTTGGCTGTTGTGAATAATACTGCAGTGAATATGGAAGTGCAGATATCTTTTTAAGTTAGTGATTTTGCTTGCTTCAGATAAATACCCAGAAATGGAATTCCTGGGTTATATGGTATTTCTGTTTTTAACTTTTGGAGGAAACTAAAAGTACTCTTTTTCATAGTGGCTATGACAATTTAAGCAGCCACCAACTGTGTACAAAGGTTCCCTTTTCTCCACATCGTCTCCAACACTTATTTCTTTGTGTTTTTTTTTATTTTAACCATTCTGACAGGTATAAAGCAATATCTCATTCTGGTTTTAATTTACATTTCCCTGATGATTAGAGATGTTGAGCATCTTTTCATGTACCTCGTGGACATCTGTATGTCTTTGGGAAAATGTCTATTCAGATTCTTTGCCCATTTTTAAGTAGGATTTTTTTTTTTTGCTATTGAGCTTTTCATATATTTTGCATATTAACCCCTTATCAGAGAGATGATTTGCAATTCTCCCATTCATTATGTCACTTTTTTGTTTTATTGTTTTAATTTGCTGTATAGGACCTTTTTAGTTTGATATAGTCCTACTGGTTCATTTTTGCTTTTGCTGCTTTTGCTGTTGGTGTCAAATCCAATAAATCATTGTCAAGACTGGTAACAAAGAGCTTGTTTTCTTCTAGTTTATGGTGTCAGCTATTATATATAAGTCTTTAATATGTCTTAAGTTGACTTTTGTGTGTGGTCTAAGGTTATTTTCATTCTTTTGCATATGGCTGTCCAGTTTTCCCAACACCATTTATTGAAGAGATTGTCCTTTCCCCATTGTATATTTCTGATTCCTCTGTCATAAATAAATTGACCATCTATGTTTGTGTTCATTTCTGGGCTCTCTATTCTGTTCGATTGATCTGTATGTCTGTTTTTAAAGCCATTATCATACTGTTTTGTTTACTATAGCTTTGTAATAAAGTTTTCAGTCAGGATATGTGATATCTCCAGATTTATTCTTTCTCAAAATTGTTTTGGCTATCTGAAGGATTTTGTAGTTCCATACATATATTAGGATTATTTGTTCTATTTCTGTGACAAATGTCATTGAAATTTTGTTAGGGATTGTATTGAATCTGTAGATTGCTTTGGGTAGTATGGACATTTTAGCAATGTTGATTCTCCCAGTGCATGAACACGGATTATCTTTCCATTTATTTGCGTCATCATCACTATCTTTCCTCAGTGTCTTAGTTTTCAGTGTACAGGTCTTTCAACTCCTTGGTTAAGTTTATTCCTAGGTATTTTAATCTTTTTGATACATTTATGAATATGATTAGTTTCTCTTTCTGATGGCTCATTTTAGTATATAGAAACTCAATTGATTTTTATATATTGATCTTGTATCCTACAGTTTAACTGAACTAGTTTATTCTAACACTTTTTTTGGTGTAGTCTTAGGGTTCTCTATATATAAGATTATGTCCCCTACAAAAACTGTCTTATTTCTTCCTTTCTGACTTAGATGCTGTTTATTTCTTTTTCTTGCTTAAGTGTTCTAGGTAGGACTTCCAGCACTACATTGAATAAAAGTGGCAAGAGTGGACATCCTTTTCTTGTTATTGATCTTACAGGAAAATCTTTTAATTTTCACTATTGAGTATGATGTTAAGTTGTGGGCTTATAAATAGCTTTTATTATGTTCAGGTATGTTCTCTCTATACCCATTTATTTTAAGAGTTTTCAATCTATGTTGAATTTTCTCCAGTACGTTTTCCTTTTCTATTGAAATGATCATGTGATTTTTTTTATCTTTCATTTTGTTAATATGATGTATCACGTTGATTTGGTAATGTTGAACCATGAAGCATTCCTGGAATCTCACCTAATCAGTATGTATAATCTTTTTAATTAATATTGAATTCAGGTTGCTAATATTTTGTTAACAATTTTTGGCATCTATGTTCATCAGGAATATTGACTTGTAATTTTCTTTTCTTGTAATATCTGTGTCTGGTTTTGGTATCAGGGCTTTCTGGACTTGTAAAATGAGTTTGGAAATGTTTCCTCCTCCTGTTTTGGGGGGAAGGATTTGTATTCTTTTTTAAACTTTTGGTAGAATTTACCAGTGAACCCATCTGCTACTGGACTTTTGTTTATTGGGAGTATTTGGATTACTTATTTAATCTTTACTCCTTATTAGCAATCAGTCTATTCAGATTTTCCATTTCTTCATGATTCTTAGTAGGTTGTATGTTTTTAGGAATCTATGTTCCTTCTGGGTTGTCCAGTTTGTTTAGCAGGTAATTGTTCTTTGTAGACTCTTATGATCATTTGTATTTCAGTTGTAATATCTCTTCTCATTTCTAATCTTGAGTCCTCTTTTTTCCTTTGTGAGTTTAGCTAAAAGTTATCTGTTTTGTGTGTGTGTGTGTGTGTGTGTGTGTGTGTTACTATTTATTAACCATCTTCATTATTCAAATCATGCAGGAATTCATATGTATAGTAATCCTATTTTTTCCAAATATTCTAATTTATATTTTATCCTTATTGTTGGTGTACAAACCTTATCCATGCAAATAACTATGGTTTGTTTGTCCCATAAGGTTTATAGGGGAAATAAAAAGTTGTCGGGGCACCTGGGTGACTCAGTCATTAAGCATTTGCCTTTGGCTCAGGTCATGATCCTGGGATCGACCCCCACCTCATGCTCCCTGCCCGGCAGGAAGCCTTCTTCTCCCTCTCCCACTCCCCCTGCTTGTATTCCCTCTCTTGCTATCTCTCTCTCTGTCAAATAAATAAAATCTTAAAAAATAAATAAATAAAAAGTTGTCTATTTTGTTTATCTTTTTAAAAACTAGCTCTTAGTTTCATTGATCTTTTCTATTACTTTTTAGTCTGTTTCATTTATTTCCACCCAGATCTTTGTCATTTTCTTCCCTCTACTAGCTTTAGGTTTGAGGTCTCACTTTAAGTACAGGAGTACTGACCTCAGGTCAGCCCTCGTTGCTCCAGTCTTCCACTCTTCCTCTCTTTTAAACAACTGTTTTCCACTTCTTCCTGGTCTTTAACCTCCAGCATTCCCCTTTTCACCCTTTACTCTCAGATAATGACCTTACTTTCTATTTCCTGGAGAACATGAAGAGAGAATATCCACCTGTTTCCACCTTCACATCCATCTGTACCTGCCCCCCTGCCATGTTCTCTCCTTTCTTCTAGTTACAATAGTGTGCCAAGCTTGCTCCTGTCCAAAATCAGCCCTCCACTGTGAACCAGAGCCCATACCGTCACATCCTCCCCAGCACTCTGCTCCCTGATTCCTTTCCTCCTTCTGTTGGGTCATCAGTTTTTCATCTGTCTGCTGAATCATTCCCATTAGCGTAGAAATATGCTGTAATATTTCTTCTCTTATTTAAAAAAAAAAAGAAAGAAAGAAACCCTCTCCCTTGACTCTCCACAGCTGCCTTTAGCAATCACCCATTTCCTTCCAACAAAACTCCTCAAAAGAAATTATATAAGCTTGCTGTTTTCACTTCCTCTTCTCTATTTTTCCTGGACCTCTAATCAATCCCACTATGGAATGAAGCAGCTCTTGTCAAGTGACGCCACATGGCCAGATTCAGGGGTCAGTTCTCAATTTTTATCCTCTTCATCCTGTCAGGAGCATTTGAGGCACCTGATCATGCCTTCCTTTTTTAAATAACAGTGTTACTAAGATATAATTTATATACCAAAAAATTAACCTTTAAAATTAGAGTTCAGTAATTTTTACTATATTTACAGAGTTGTGCAACTGTCTACATCATTTAATTCCAGAACATTTCATCACTCCCAAAAACAAACCCTGTACCCAAGTGCAGTTGCTTCCCATTGCCCATTCCTGGCAGCCACTGAGCTCTTCTCACCCTCTGTAAATTTGTGTGTTCTCAACATTTCATGCAAATGGAATAATGTATCTTTTTATGTCTGCTTTCTTTTACTTAGCATAATATTTTTGAGACTCATTCAGGTTTCAGGGACAGGTCCTTGGCCAGTCAGTTGAGCTCCTCTTCCTTCTGATTCACCTGCTATCCCTTTATTTCAGTCCCGCAGAGCGGACAACTCCTACCCTGCACTTCCCTGGGGCATAGAGGGCCCATACTTAGGACTTACTATTGTGCCCTCACACTGACAGATTCGTATGGACAAATATTAAGTTTTGGCACATTATTTTTTTTTAAAGATTTTATTTATTTATTTATTCATTCATTCATTTATCTATTCATTTATTCATTTGTTTATTCATTTATTTAATTATTCATTCATTTATTCATTTATTCATTCATTCGTTCATTCATTCATTCATTCATTCATTTATTCATTTATTGATTTATTGATTGATTGAGAGGTAGGCAGAGAGGAGGAAGTGGGTTCCCCACTGAGCAGAGAGCCTGATGTGGGGCTGGATCCCCTGAGACCATAACCTGAGCCAAGGGCAGAGGCTTAACCCACTGAGCCACTCAGGACCCCCGCCCCCCCCCCTTTTTTTCCCCAAAGATTTTATTTATTTATTTATTTTTAGAACAAGCAATTTTTTTATTCTTATTTTTTATATAAACATATAATGTAACCCCACCACCCTCTCCCAACACCCCTCCCGCCCACCCCCCTCAGTTTGTTTTATGACATTAAGAGTCTCTTTTGGAGGCACATTATTTTTTAATGTTGTTAGTCACGTCAGTGTATCAGGGTAAATCAGAGCCTTGTTTCACAGACGTGTATGTTGCTGGATTTCTTGTTCAATTTTTAAAGATGAGACCCTATTAAAACATCTGTAGTGTTGACTGTGACAGAATTTGTTTTTTGGCCTTTGAAATTTTTTCATGTATGTTTTAAGTATGGAGATGACCTAAGTTTTATTGGAGGCATGTAACTATGCATTTTTATTTGCTAGATAGGCTCACACTATATATTATAGCATAATTATTTTAGTCTCATTACAAACTTTAGAGACATTTTAATGATTAAATGGTCCTTCATCATATAGATGTGCCATAATTACCTATGATAGTAACTTGACTAAATTGTTTACATTTTTTTGGCCTATCATAAAAAATATGAATATATTTTTCATATAGTTTTGTCCTCCTATCTGATTTTTTTCCCTATGATTATACTGCTAGAATGGTTCAGTAAATGCCAGAAGGATCAATTTAAAAAGAGTTTTAACTACTAATGCCAAAAAAAAAAAAA